>JARUHE010032242.1:0-16338 GCA_031471125.1 Archaeomysis grebnitzkii | reverse complement strand
TCTATCCATTTTCTAGTCAAAAAACAGTCTATAGCTCAAAATTTAATATTCTAAATATTATTTATGCATATTTCAAAAGCAGAAATGTCGCCAGTGTTTTATTTCCCAATCCATTAATTAAAGAGTAAGATTTTTTTAAATGACAACAACAAAAGGTACGAATTGTAAACTTGTCGTACACTTTTTCCGGTCCAAAATCTATATATTTTTTACATTAGAACTACTGTTTGGACTATGAGAAACAATTTGATTTATAATGCCATGGATTTTAAAATGATCCTACAGAATCTTTCCAAAAAAGTACACTTTTGGCCCAACGATGTTTGCAGGATATAGAGTTGTCACCAATTTACTCAAGCAGAAAACACTATTCAATAATAAAGTATTGTGCCAACAGTAAGGTTTGATTGTCTTTTTGATGTTCATCAACACCTAACAAAGTATTGTTTGGGCACACAGGCTGTTCATGCCGTGGTTTAGGATAAAGTTAAGACTGGTGCAGAAATCATCATTCATGAACACCATATCTTTCCAAGAGATTAAGTTTAAATTGGAAAATTAAATAGGCAACTAATATCTAGTATCTAGATTCTAGGGTAAAAAAATATCTCATTATAAAATTTATTTGAATTTTTCACACATAAAAGGCACAAGTTAATTATAAAAATGGCTCTACAAAGCCAAAAGTTTTTGCAATCAAAGTTCTGAAAATTATTCGAATACTTAAAGTTAACATATAATATGTGTGTATATAAATCAAAAAATAAGATACTAAATAATTATTTAAATAAAACCAATGTTGAAAACTGTTATAGAGTAAAACAAAAGGAAAATGTAAATTTAATAGAGACTAAATAAAAAATGTAATTATTACAGGAATTATAATCTTCATTAAAATCAAACTGTAAAAAAATTTGTATTTTCAATCTTAATTGACATGCAATTAATTATATGTATTAACACAAACAACCAAATTGTTATAAAAATATATATATACACACCTAAATATTTAGACTAGTTTGTTAGTAATAAACTCTTAAAACTACATTAACTCAAAGGATTGAACTATCATAAAAATTATAAACTTAACAAAATTAGACAATTGATAAAAACAAATGTATTCATTATGTTTATGTTCTGTAAATACTTAAAACTATTTAATGCAAAGATAAGAAAGATTTTATTTGTCACTTGCACTTTAATTTGTTATTTCCAATTATAAGACCACAACAAATTCACAATTTTATTCAGCGGACTTTCTAAAATTTAGATTAAGTTCGCAAACCAAAGATCTGTCACAAGAAAAAAATAAGTTAGTTTAGAGGTTAAGTATATTTTCTGAGCATTTATGGGGTAAATCTAAAATACTAAAACAACTCTTAATTAAAAAAAATATCCCTTAATAAATGAATATTCATGAAATTGAGCTAACACGTGTCTTTTACCTTATTTAGTTATAAATTAGAATCAATACCTACTTATTATCGTAAGTTAAATAGTACCCATATTCTAAATAAACAAACGGGTGTGAAAATGAAATTCTTTGGTAAAGAAAACCTCAATTCTTTTTCGAACAGATTTGATTATATAGGACAGGTACATTTGGATTCAACAAAGAAATAATATAGTATTTAACTTTTTATAATTCTGAAATATAAACTATCGCATTCAGAGAGCTTGAATTACATAACTTAAAACAGTTTTGTTGTTTTTTTTTCATTATAGAAAATTTCTTAGTTATTTAATCACTAACCATGTTTACTACACAATGCATAAAATTAGAAGAAAAACAATATAAAGTTTACAACAAATTTTAATAAAATCAACTTTTTATACAAATAATAACAAAATTTACCAAACTTTATATGCAATGCATTGTTCCAAGAATTATATGAAGTTATATTCTATATTTACAAAACTTAAATACTGAAAAATATTTGTAAAAACTATTTGAAACTACAATCCCATTCTGCTATTAACAATATCTTCATACAATTCCTTATGTAGAGGAATATATTTCTTCTGTTTACCATCAAGGAAAAACATCTTATCTTTAATAACAGTTGGATCAAATCCTTCCTTTTGTAGATCTAACTTCTTCAGTTTATACGTTCCTGTTTATTAAAAATGAAAAATTAGTTACACAATTGAATAATATAAAACAATTTAAAAAAAAATGTGATTTAACATTACTACTGATCCAAACACAGCAGGTTTTTGATGGAGCACTGAAATACACTTTTACAAAGTCAGTGAAGTGAAATAGCCTAAAAAATGGTGTTAGTAAATCAAAGCTTAAGAAAAATGTCTAAAGTAAATGTTTATAATGAATAAGATCTCCATTCACATCAAGCCCAAAAAAAATAAAATATTTGATTTATTTTTCAAATTTTTGTTGGTTTTGAAATATCCAATAAAAATAAAAAAGTGGCTTATAGAGTCTTGGCTTTAGTCTTCACTAATTTCTAACAAGTTCATTCAATTTATAGTGAAAAAATATTTTCATACAAAAAACCGACCTGTTTTGTCAATATCCTTCAGAATCCTGATGAAGAGTGGCAATGCATATGGTGGAAGATATTGACTCAACGATGAGCAAAAGTTGGTCAGATCTAACTTTTCTTCAGGATCGACAATAGCCCCCATTCCTGCTTTGCCTTCCACGCCTGGAATCTGTTAATTAAAATTTATCATAACAAATTATTCAAATTTTTTTACCTACAAGTAAATTAGTTGGCTTCCTTTTCATCAATAGAAGACAAAACTACATTATTTTTGTTGGTAATATATATTTGCTACCCCTAGCTGTTCAGTTCTTACCTCTGACCCCTTAAGCTACATGAACAATGAAGTCTAGACCAAATACATCCTAACTATCAAAAGTAGGACAATCACTATCTAAAGTTGGACATTTCCTATCACTATCACAATTATGACTACCAAAAGTAGGATAATTACCATCACTATCCAAAGTATGATAATGACAATCACTATCAAATGTAGGATAATCACATTCAATATCAAAAGTACAATAATCACTATCAAAAGTATGACAAACCCTATAACTATCAAAAGTACATAATCACAATCACTATCAAACGTAGGATAATTACAATCCCAACAAGAGTAGGATAATCACAATCAATATCAAAAGTACAATAATCACCATCAAAAGTTCAACAATCATTCATTATGTATTAGTGTGAGGTGCAAACTCTGAATGCCTGAAAGTAAAAGTTGTAAAAAACTTCTTCCTTCACCTTTATGTCCATAAAATTATCCACGAATATCCATTAAATCTCACCTCAACACCATACACCACAGCGTCTTTGTGATTGGCAACTTGTGAGACAACTCCTTCAACTTCAGTGGTAGAAACATTCTCGCCTCTCCATCTAAAAGTGTCTCCAGTTCGATCTTTGAAATACACATAACCTAATTCGTCCATCACCAAAATATCACCAGACAGGAAGCAGTAATCTCCATCGACAAAGACGTTTCTAGCAATTTTTTTCTCTGTCGCCTTCTTGTCAGCATATCCATGAAAGTCTTTGACAGGGTCATTCTTCAAAATTTTACCCACAAATTCACCAGGTTCTCCTGCAATAATTATTTGTTTATTTATGCATAAAAATATATATTCACTCAGTTTCTTTAAAATCATTTCGATTATGCTAATCAAGTAAATAATGAATCGCAGTACAATTTATTGGATAAAATTGTTATTCAAATTTTGGAAAAAAAAAATATTTTTTTGGAAAAATATGTTTTGTTAAACATAAACGAAGGAATTACCTGGCTTGCAAGGTATGCAGAGACCAGATTTATTTCTGGCAAGTTCTCCAGTTTCAGCATTGACTTTCATTAATCTTACTGGATATGCAGCAGGGAATAATACAGATAGGAAACCACATGCACCTGGTTTTCCTTCAAAGTTCACTGTAAAAGACATTTAGATTAACCAAAAGATATTTTTATTCATTGAATAAAACTTATGAATCAATAGAGATGCAACAGAATACAGATTTGGTAGAATCATTTGATTATTTCAAATTTTTATTAGAACAAAATATTAACAACCAACTTACTTATATTAGCATTACTCTCAGTTGCCCCATAAAACTCCGCGATTCTTGGCATGTTGAAACGTGATGTAAACTGCTCCCAAATTTGTGGTCTGACACCATTCCCAAACATCACACGAACCTAAAGGTTTTTTTAGATAACAAAATATTTCTGAGTTACACTAATATTAATTTTTTTGTAATATTTATGCAGTCGTCCCTCAATTATTGGAGGGATTATATTTCAACCCTTTAAGAACTCTCCCCACTTTCATATAACCCTTAAGCACAGGAAAATGCCAAAAGAGAATGGCAATATGGCATTGGATGACTTATCTAGAACTGTTAATGTGATAACCACTGTATTGAACAATTACCTCAACATTTTGTGAAATAGTGTAATTTTTGCTCAAATAAATAGGACAAATAGCATCATTATGGGAGAAGTTTTTTAGTTTATGTTTCTGTACCAATTTTTTGTTTTTGTTAAAAAAATTATCAAATTTCTGAGGCTACCATATTGCATTTCAAGGATACTTGGGTTTCACTACTTAATGAAACTTTTTATATCTATCAATCTCACAAAATAATTTAAATTCACTTAGCCTACTTTGTGCTCTGTGTCTTCTGGCTTGGAAGGAGAATTCAATAAGTAACGACAAATTTCACCAACATATTGAGCCACCTGTTAAAAATTCATCATTTCAGTTCACTTAAAATCGAAATAAATTTAATTAAAAAATCAAACATTTAATTTATTCTCAATTATATTTCTGGGGTCAATCAACAAAATTGATAGTTACAACAAAAACATTACATACGGTGCATTCGTGTTCTTTCGCTTCAGGCCAGAACCGTGAAACCGAAAACTTTTTCCTTATACAAGCCGAGCCATTGTAGAGAAGAACCTTAAACAAGAAAATATTACATTTTTCCTCCAATCTTTTATCAATTGACAAAAATTAAACAAATTCGGAGAATAAATTAGTTTCTTTCCAGAGTGTCAGAAAATAATTTGTATTTTGTGGTGGACATCAATTTGTCATTTTTCTCTTTTTATTGCAGAAAAAATAGGTAGATTCTAGACAATGTTTTGCTTTGGAGGACCAATTGATTATGTGAATTTTAGTCAAATATTTAAAAAACATTTATTTCAAAATTTAATTACACTTATTGTAAGGTATTTATTTGGTTATAACATAAAAAACAAAAGGCATACCTGTCCCATTCCTACTAAACCACCTGCAGTATGATACAAGGGCAATGGGTTGTATATTCTATCATTTTCTGTTAAACCAGCAAGATAGTGTACTGCACTACTGAAGAACAAAAACCTGAAAGACAACCAAGTAATTCGCTAATTTTATACAAAATGAGAACTATGTAAATTATTCAGTTTTGTCCCAGAAAAAAAACAATTATTCAATCCTTAAAATTATTGAGCCAAATTTTAAAATCTTTACTTCATGACCAAATATTAATGATTATTCAAAAGTTCCAAATATTTCAATGAGAATAAAGACACTAACTTCACCAGTTACTCAATTCTATCTTATTTACCTTGCATGTTTAATAATTGCCGCTTTTGGCAAGCCTGTCGTTCCCGAGGTGTAAATGTACAAGAGATTGTCGGAGAATTTGACGTCGTCAATGTTTGGCGGAGGAGTGCAGTCAGACTTGTTCAATCCCTCATCCAGATTCAAACCATCTGAAAAAACATGCATTTAGATTACCTTTCATGAATATATTGTATGAAAATCAAGACCATCAAATCTAAGGAAAGATTAAAAAAATTTATTTACATGAACATTAAATTGTAAAACTTGTGTGACAACCAAAACATTTATTTGACAAAAGAAAAGAGCTCTATTGAGGATGTATTTCCATACTGTTATTTTTATTATTATATTTATGGAGGGTATGGATAGGAGATAAAACTTTTTACTGTTCAGACATAAATAAAAAACATACAAACTTACTTGCTATTTTTATTTCTTCTCCTTTTGCTCCCGATACATAAACAGGAAAGTTTTCAAACTCATCCATAATCTGTCCAATTGCTGCAATATTAAATATTGAAAAAGTTAGACATACTGAATAAATATAACTACTTGCATATTTTAAGCAAATTTCAAACAAAACCAAACTACCCATAAACATTTATTTCCACATACCATCTTGAACCTCAATTCCACAAATAATTCCTTTACAGCTGGCAACCTTAATTGAATGAGAAAGAGGCTTATGGCGAAGGTTGAAGTTGATTAATGCAGATATAATTCCAACCTGGAAGAATAACATTCACATAAGCATCATATTTTTGGTTATAATACTTTCATGAAATCAACAATTACCTTAAAAAATTCAAATTTATTATACAAAATCAAAAAAAGGGTTCTAAAACTTTTTAAAATTGTTTTGTTATTGAATCAAAGATATTGAGCTACTAATAAACTTTGCTTGAAAATGTACCATTATCAAAAAAAGTTATGCTCAAAACAAGTTTACTAAACACAATTTCACATGAAAATAGGACGATCTACAAAAACTTCCAAATGCATGAACAATTACACAATAAATAATTTAAGGATTTTTTTATTACACCAAAGATGTAGAATTATTGATAAGCTTTAGATAAAGATGTTCAGTAAACCAGTAGAAAAAAGCTATGCTCAAAACAAAAAAGTACGAGTGAAAGCTGTGTATGTATGTTAAAAAAGTTTCTCAATGGTTTTATTTTTTTAATACAATTCTATATATTGTTATATTAACTCTTTAATTTTTTTATAATAAAAATATCTCAAACCTTAAAAAAATTTGGTTCAACAAAATGTAAATCTTGGCAAAAACAAAGTTGTCAAAAGAACCTTCAATAATTTTAAGAACCTTATGAATAACAAGTTGAGAAGGTTCAGAAAGTTAATCATAGCTAAGCAAAATGTTTTAAGAAAAGTTTTAGGTTGTTTGTACATTGGATATTCAAAAAAATAATTACTTTTGAGCATCCAAGCCATGTTGCAACATATTCGGGTCGGTTCTCCATGTACAACGCAACTGAATCCCCTTGCTTATAACCTTGACCAATGAGGAAGTTGGCAATTCTATTGCTATAAGCATCAATCTGAAAAACATTCAACCTTAATAAAACCAAGAATAAATATTTAGATTTATTTAAATTATATACATTTATATTTTACATAAAAGTAATCTTGTAAATTCAAGTAATTAAAAAGATGCATTTAAGTTCATCAACTACTATACATTGTAGTTTCAAGTATTTTAAATCATTCCTAAGCTAACCATCAAGAAATCATATTTGTATAATTGAAAATATAAAAATTAAAGAAAAAATACCTCTGCAAATGACCATTCCTTCCCTTCAAAAATAAGAGCAGTTTTGTTGGGATTCTTAGCCACATTTTGCATGAAAATTTTAGGCACCGTCAAGTTGTATTTTTGTGCCTTCCATCCTCCATACTTTATTTTGAGCAAACATATTCCACCTCTGAAAAAGAAAGGAATTTCAATGTTTATAAATCTGAAATCTCGGTCTCATGGTTAGAAAAGAAGGGGATTTTTGTTTACATAAATTTATTTTCCCACAAATACTTTGAATTAAAAAATCATAATCATCACATTATATGTAATTTAGTTAGAGAGAAAAGAAAATAGTTTAGTTCTCAATAAACTAACTAAATATTTAAATTTCAATAAAGTTTCTGTAAAATGTAAAAAAAATAAAGAGCAATCCAAACCTTATATCTCTGGGCAATGTCTTGAATATAATTCTGACAAGCTTATGTCCACCAGATAAGAAGAATAACGACACATACAATCCTGTCGCAATGCCGATGCTCTGGATGACCGAAAACTTCGGGAAATGGAATCCCAGGGAAGTCGTATCCATTTTGCCACCAACCCACAGCAGACAGGCCAGCCCTGCTGCTGATATCACTCTCCACATCTTGAAAATCTACAAAAAAATCCATATTGTGAAAAATCTAAAGAATTATAAATAAACTTCTTCCACTTGGAGAAATAATTCTTTGAACAGAAATTTGCTAAGTGTTCTTTAACCAAGATTTAAAAACCTACTATTCAACAAATAATGATTTCACAAAAAAAAACTATTTCGTACAACATTATTCAGAATCATGCATAAAAACAAAAAATCTGCAAAATATAAAAAAAAATTTATTAAAAAATCTGCTAAGTGGTCTATTCAGAGACCTAAAAACTTAATATTATTTCAATAAATATTGATTTTACAAAAAACAATTATTCCGGACAATATTGTTCAGAATTATATATTAAACCATTCATGTTAAATAGCAAAATATGTAAAATAATATACTAAAAAAATATTTTGTTAGAAATCTGCTAAGTGGTGTGTAACCAGAGATTAAAGTCTTATTGTTTCAATAAATATTGATTTTATAATCAAACTTACTCTGAACAATATTGTTCAAAACTATGTATAAAGCCATTCATGTTCAATAAAAATATTTTTGTCAAAAATGTACTCAATAGTGGAAAAATTCACCTCCACCTCCATATCCCAAACAATCAATAGTAGTTTATAGAGGCTGGACTTTGTCACATCTTAAAAAAACAGAAATTTATAATCATTTGAATGAGATGTCAACTTTACAAAATGCAAACATAGAATGTTTTTTCACTAATTTGAAAAACAATCTAAAGAATAAATGAGCTGGACAATATTTCATTTTTGGAATTATTATTTCACAAAAAAATACAAATCTTTCCTAAAGTTTAATGAAATAAGAAACTTATTCAATAGGTGATCAAATTTTACTTTGCATCTGTATATGTTGAGCCTATATACAGTATTTGAAATTGAATTTTAGTCTTTTGTAAAGTTTATTCAACTTCCATAAAAATATGTCTGTGTATTTATTTAATTACAATTTTGAATGAACAGGCATCAACTTTCAAGAAAATAATATTGAATAAAATATGAACTATTGGTAATAAAAACAATTACATTGGAAATGCTTTTAAATATACACAATACAATATGATCAAGTTAAAAAACATTCAAACATACTTAAACCTGAAGAGATAGAAATTCAACAATTATCACTCCATTATATTTAAATAAAATTTTCAAACAAAAACACCTTTGCTTAAAATTTTAAGAAGAATTTACATTAGAGTGTAAAACTTGTACAAAAAAAACAATAAACACTTTTGAACTTGCGAAAGGTACACACAGGATAAAATTACATAAATGCATGTGACAAAAAGTTGGTACATAAGATATCTGAAGTGATTAACAAATTTTATATCAAGATAAGAGTTTGATCTATTTGTTAGAACAATTATTCAATGACTTGACCCCAATCTAACTTCAGACAAACAATAAAACTGCAAGAAACAAAAACTATTTAGAACCAATATTGGACATTGTACTTTTACAGCAGAAAGGAAACCATTACCACATTAAATTAATGTATAAATACAACCTTCAGATAGACAATTGAATATATTTATTTATCATAATGAGCAAAAATTATTTTTAAGAGAGAAATTCACAACAATTTTTATATCCCTTAGGTAACATCAAAACCTTAAATATTCTTTAAATAAATGAAAATATAGTTAATAAATATATAAAGGCTTAAGAACATTTAACTTTTAAAATAATACAATTTGTAAGATAATAAAAAAGCATTCTAAGTAAACAAAAACAAACTTCAACTTTTAATGTAAACAATGAATAAAAGATGAATTAATTTTTAATCAAACTTGCCAAATTTTGGTAATTGCAAGATTGACCTTGTACATTAATTTAATCATAACTTATCTTTAATATTCTTAAGTTAATCATAAATCATTATCATAATTTATCTTTAATAGTCTTCAAGAATTTGAAGCAACGGGAACATTAAGAAAATAGAACAAACACAATTGATATTATGAAGTAAAGAAATTAGTAAATATATTCATAGTATTACTTATTTTCTTAAAAACAAAAATAAATTAATTTTTGGTAGAGATATAAGGCGCCACTCTGTTGTTGTTGTTTGTGTTATGATCATGGATTTCTCAACTTGTATTTTTTCAAAAGTAGATGGAACATTTTTTAGATTTTTTTAGTTTTGGAGCAATGATCATTCAACATAAATGAAAGATATATGCATTAGGAGCAACAGTTCTAAAGATTTTTTTCTAAAACTAGGTTTTTATAGGTGGTTATGGACTTTTAATTCTTTCAAAAGTAGAGCAAATAGTTTTGATTTTAGAGTACTTACAGATTGCCCCTCGCAATTTCTCTCAGGTGGAAGACAATGTGGAGCCCAGACACCCAGCCATTTAAATTGTTTGCATTGTTGAAAAGTATATATAAACCAAGTTCAAGTTGTTTAGAATATAAATAAAAATCTTTCCCATTTTTTGAGTCAAAAGTTGTCTAATTCAAAAATATCCAAAAAATCCATTAAAGATAAACTAAGAAAAAATTATAAAATAAATATATACTAAATTTGAATTTGCTTGGTACATAGACAAGCACAAGTGAATGCTATGAGTTAAAAGTTATTCTGTACATTTAAAAAATTCTATATTGTAACAATGCTACAATATTTTTACCTCCAACAACATGTATCTCATTGTGTTAACCAAATAATTGGGAATAGCAAAAACAAATTGGTTATTGAGTTCAGAGATTATCACTACAAATTAAGAATAAAATCATTGTTACTGCTTATGACAGGATTCAATTACAATTTAAAACATAATATTGATGATAACATCAATATTATGATAAAACTTTGAAGGCATTTGAAAACAATACAATAGTTGGAGAGTGTTAATAACAAAAATTGTATTTAAAAACAACCAATGAAGTTCATAACATTATGAATATTTCAGGTTATACTTAAAATGAAATTGGATTTGTTGACAATTTATTAATATAGCAAGCACAAGTAAATGCTATGCACTAAAAGCTGTGTTTTTATTTTAAAAGCTTCTAAGATTATGTAATTTTTGTAATAGAATTCTATATATTATTATATTAATACTTTTCTTTTATTTGTTTGCAATAAAATTATCTCCAAATTTTCGAGAAAGAAAATCAATATTCATGAACTGTTAAAATGTTTATTATTTTAAAAAAATATTAAATTTTTCAGAAATAAGTCCTTCGAACATTCTACCTTAGTATCTCCCAATCTTCCATTTGTTTTAAATAAACTTTTCTCTAAACCTTCAAATAAAAATCTTGGTTAATCATGAATTTCAACTTGTATGTATGTTTTAATAAGTGAATACTGATTTCCCAAAAAAAAAACTCTTTTGTGGCACCAGTGAAGAATTTTAGGTTCTTTATTTTCATTTAAGCAAACTTTTCTGTAAAATAATTTGTTTTCATTATTTTGAAAAAATAGCAAAATTTTGGCAGAGTCCACAAATCATCCACCTGTTCAACAGCAATCAGAGGTCATTTATAGAAATATTAAATTGATATCACCTTAATTATGCAAAGAATTAATAAAAAATATTGTATAAGTATAATTTTCTCTAATCAGTGGAACAAATAAATAAAAATATATTGCTTAAATTAGCTCAAAGTAAATGGTTATATAAGTTCGTATAAAATCAAACCCTATGGGTTTATACTAGAAATTTCTAAAAATCATTGTTCTGAAATCAACAAGCCTATAAACACAAAGTTATTACATTAAATTCAAGTTACAGAAAAAAGTTAGGATTTACTGTTCCTAATCCACACATCTTTTATTTATGATAAAAGTGAAAGCAAAATCAAAACTCAAGAAACTTGCAGTCTACTTGAGCAAAGAAATGAATAAACACCATAACTAGTTATCCCTACACCACCAAACAATCTAAATGTAGAGTGATTATCCCAAGTATGAAAGTGAAAGTCCTAAAATAGCCAATAAATCAAAAGAATATTAATTTCACAAGAATGATTGTTGAGAAGAAATTGTCTATACTGTTGTAAGGCATATATGTACCAAGTTTGAAGTGATTTGATCCATAAACAAGCATATGATAATTTTTTTAAATGTTTAATTTGGAAGTGTTTAACATAATTTTTTGCTTAAATCTCAATAAATTTAAATTTTTTACATAAAAAGACCTATCTATAGCAATATCAATATGAAAGTTATAATGAACCAATATGGTTAAATAATTTTTTCTGTAATATTTATAACCAAAAACAATAATTTTTCTTTAATATGAAATTTGGAATATTTATAATTATTTCACATGTTGTTGTTGTCGACCCCACTCCATCCTCGACATAGAGGATGGAGCCCTCATGCCGGATGTATGTCCTTCAGGCGTTGTTTGATGGTTTGGTATGTGGTCTGTTGGGGGTTGTGTCCATGTTTAATGTATAGTTGTTATTGTTATCGAATATTGTCTGTTTCATATGTCTGGGGTTTGTCTGTTGTTGTGTAAGGGTTAGTCTAGTCTATAACACTGGCCTTTTCAATCAATGCCCATATGTTCATATTTTGATTAATATAACTTGAGTAATAGCTAAATTAAGAATTATGCACCATCATTGCAACTGACGTCTGACAGGTTGTTAAATTAAGTCGAGAACCATAAATCAGTATTTTAGCAAATTTTAGCATTATTGTGACACACCAAACAAAACCTGACCTGATTTTGCTCCTCAAATGGTTTTTGTTGACCAAAAACACATAGCTTAGCATTTTTATTTCATGCCTTAGCAACTTGTGTGGAAACCCAATAAAGTTGGTATGCCTGTCAATTGTAAACAGATGTTATGGTGTTGGATATTTCTTTGAGAAATATAATAATTTGATTCTGTGATTCCATAAGTTATATTAATCAAAAAGTTGGGAATCGGGCATCTATCTAAAGCGTCAGTTATATATGTAGAGTAAGCGAATATATGTAGTTTTTCTATATTTTTAATATTTCCTTAAAAAATTAGGCACATTGAGAGGCTATCTAAACTGTAATAACATCATTTTTTTTCAAAAGTTAACATTTACAGAATTATAGTCAAAAAGCCTTAACTTTTTAACTCTTAAAAATTTTTGAGCATCAGTTTAATGTTTTTTTGTTTGAAGAGTTATAAAAAAATCTATTGAAGAAAAGTTGGTTATTATGATCATCCAATCAAATTTGTCAATAGTATTGCCAAAAACATTGTTTTTTAACTCTGAAATCTTTTGAGCAAAAATTTAAAGTTTTTTATTTGTAGAGTTAAAGAAAATTTTGTTGAAAAAAATTTGTAATGACCATTTGACAAATATTGTCAGAGTAATTTAGAAAAAATAATATTTATAGAGTTATATAGCCGAAAAAAAAGAATTTTTGGAGATGCCCTAATTTTTAGCAATAATTCAAAGTTTTTTTTTATAGAATTACAGAAAATTTTATTAAAGAAAAGTTGTTTGTTAAAATAAAGGTAGGTTTCCAAAAACCTTCCTCTAAAATGTTATAGCCAAAAAACAGGGTTTTTTTACTCACAAAGTTTTTCAGCAAAAGTTTCAAGTTTTTTATTTGAGGAGTAACAGAAAGTTTTGTTGAACAAAAGTTGTTTATAATGACCATCCCACCAATATTGCCAGGAATAATTTTTTTTCATGCAAAAAATAGAATGTTTGTTCACTTCACATGAGATTGTTGGTCCTAGTTTCTTATGTTTTATATCCGGGACCACAATACATTTTGATAATAAAATCCTATGCTAAAAGGTAGTGGGTGAATTAAATAAATTTAATTATTTAATGTTAATTAATTGTCAAATATCTTCCGAATTGTTCATTACACTTATTAACCTCTTGGCCACGGATTTTTGACGTCATAAATGTCACCATAGCGCGGGATTATTTTTACGTCTGAATGTGCGCAAAAGACTTTTTGCGCTATTGTCACGGAACGCGCTATCAGCTAAAGACCAATTATGAGGAAGAGCTGCCACTACTCTCGCCAAACCCACAAGGATAAATGATAAAATTGAGAAGATATCATTGAAATTCTGTGGGATTCATACCATGAATTGATAAATCTATTCATTTAAAATAAGGTAATTTCTGAAACTGATCACTTCTGTCGACACAGCCCATCGACTTGCTGCAGTCCACAATGACAACTGGCTTCATCACTGGGTTTTCATCGCAGTCGTACTTCCCACTCTCCATCAGGTCCACAGAGTGCAGGTGGACATCTTTCTTGTCTCTCCACTCCATAGCCATAAGTCCCTTGCCAGTCGACTTGAACTCCACATCTCCGCACTTGAACTTGACTGTCCAAAGATCTTCGGGCATGTTCTGCCGGGATAACCGAACCGTCCGCACACGTTGGTCAGGTTCCGGAAAAGGTCAATCAAGAGGTTCAGCTCGAGTACCAGTTATCCAGGTACAAGTTGTAGCTAATGCCTAGCAGGTTCTGGTTGAGCTCCAGCATGAACAAGGAACTGGCTGGTGCGCTGTCCCGTACATCTTCACAGGTGTACACCTTGAAAATCCTGATGTATCCATTGGCGGCCCTGTTGCTTTGCCAAGCCTTGTACACTTTGAACTCAATGCGACTCCGCTTCTAAGGATGCTACTGACATCCTCTGAAACTACCTTTGAAGAAAAGCAGACTCGTCGGTGGACACATCTTGTTCCGGTGTGTAGGGTCTTTGATTCTTTGAAGTTTGTGGCCAGTTCGTTGATCACGGAGCGGACCTTCTCCAGGTGGTCTTCGTTGTCAGATCCAGATTGTCAGAGAAGTGCAGAATGTTGAAAAACCAATCTCTTGGCATGGTCTTCCTGAAGATCGGTGATTCGGTCAGTTTATTGGTCTCCCAGTATTCTTCCATTGTTGGCTTCTTGATCACTCCTGCAGCTCTGCGTTGGTGATATTTGTCCAAGGTGCCACCTTCGCGTGTGGTTTTGGACGGGCTCGGCCATTTTGGTGGGCAAATCTGTTTGATGGATCTTCTTCAGCTGTTTTTTGGTGAAGAAAGAATGGCATATTTCCTGCTGTTGTGGTCCAGATCTATTTTTATGCCAGGGTTAACAGTGAACAGATAGCGGATAGGCTCCAAATCTCGCTTTTTCCACTTGATTTTGTGCTGCTTTGGTTATTTTCTAGCATTCACTATGACCAAATTTAGTGCTCAAAACAAACGCGAGAACGACTTTAGTCCCCACCTGCGGTTCATGCTGGGCAATCCGAAAACGTCTTAAGTTGTCACTCCCAGTTCAGGCCTGGCAATGTAAAAACGACTTAAGTCGCCACCCGCGGTCATAAAATATTATTGTCGAGCAAATGAAAAAAAGTTAAGACATAGGTGCTACTTTCCTGTCATCGTCTTCATCCGCACATTCAACAAAAGAATGCAATAAAATTCTTTTTAGATAATTTCAAAGTTTTTGTTATGTAAGGTTAAAGTGAGGAGAACTAACTTTTAAAATATTTCACATTCAACAAAAGGTTCAATTTTTTTAAATATTTTTGGATCAAATTTTCAGAACTGAACAATCAATATGCTTACAATATAATGCAATAGAATCCTTTTTAGATAATTTAAAGAGTTTTTATCAAGGTGAAAGCTCTATACATGTTTTATTTTTCCGTCGTCTTTGTCGTCTTTGTTGTCAATTAGTGTTAAACAACTTTATTTTGAGAGCTACATAGAACTTTTATAAACAAAAGTTGTCTTAACCTTACATGCTTCCAGCTAGTTTTGCCATCAATATTTTTCCCTAAAAATTAACACTTAGAGTTATAGCCAAAACCCCCCAATTTTTATTATCTCTTAAAAACAGAGTTTTTTAACTCCTGAACAAAAGTTTGAAGAGTTCCAGAACATTTTGTAGAACAAAAGTTGTTTGTTAATGACCATTTCAAATATTGTCAGAAGTAATTTGAAAAACAGATATTTATAGAGTTATAGCCACAAAGCAGAATTTGAAGAGTTACATACAATTTTATTATCGAGCGTTCCGTTAGGAAAAAGCTCTATATAGGTTTTAATTTTCCGTTGTCGTCGTCCTCGTCGTCTGCACATGAAAATCAATTAGTGTTAAACAACTTTATTTTAAGAGTTACAGAGAAGTTCCATAAACAAAAGTTGTTTGTCTTAACTGTCCAGTCAATATTGTTATAAATATTTTTTTTCCAAAAATTGACATTTACGGAGTTATAATCAAAAAACCCTCAATTTTTAACTATAAAAAAATTTGAGCAAAAGTTTAAAGTTTTTTGTTTGAAGAGTTACAAAAAAATTTATTGAAGAAAAGTTGTTTAT
>JARUHE010032241.1:0-26189 GCA_031471125.1 Archaeomysis grebnitzkii | reverse complement strand
TATATATATTTAAGTAAGTATCTAATAAAAAATAGATGAGTTTTTCACACCTTTTTGCCCCTCCTTACTTACTATCTTTGCAAAGCCTTTAATTTACCAAACAATAATGAAGGAAACAAGTGTTCAAAAAGTTAATACATTTTTCATGTCATACTTATAAATTATATATTTTTATTAAACTAATTTAATGTTAATAAAGTTTTTCTTTAAAAAATTGAATTTGCTAATTTAATATAAATTTTAAATTTTAAATGAACATGCAACTTTAATACCTCAGATAAGCTAAAGCAAGGAAACTTAACTTGAAGTCTGTATTGAAAAAATATAATTCGTAGAATAAAAGACTAGTTTAGTAAGTGCTCATGATCAGAGTTATTTTTTAATGTTTATTTGTTTCTATCTTGAACATTTAATAAAAATAGACCCTAAAGATTTATAATTTCAATTGTATTTTATTTATTTTTTGTTGAGATGGTGTGAGCACAATCAATTATGAACTTGATCTTTTTAATTGTGATATATTTTGCCCCCAAAAAAAACAAATGCTTCCCAAAACAAGAAGAGATGGCGTGCACACACTTGCGCACGCTAGAATTGATTAACATACATTTAATTGTTCTTTACAATTTACTTTATTTGTATTTGTTTTTATTTATTTATTTATTTTATTTATTTATTTTAATTATTTATTTTAATTGTTCTTTATGATTTATTTTATTTGGATTTTTCAACATTTGTGCTCCTTGTTATAAGATGGTAAAAAAGATGATTTGCCGAGGTACTAACTGGATGGGAGGAAAGGTTAAAATTTCCAAGCGACCTCACTCAATGATTGCTTATCCCTTGATTAAAAATTATTTTTTAATAATATAGAAATTATACAAATTTTCGCTAAAGCTTATTATTTATAATTTTAACGTGAGTTTGCAAGCTAAAATACGCACCTTTTTTTGCTTAGAATAACCATTGATCAATACTATTTTAATTTGATGTTTCTTTTCTTAAGGTTGAGTTCAAATTATTTTAAAAACATTATATTCATGATTTATTAAAAAGTAATTAAACATTAACAATACGTTTATTAAAAGTAAGTAAGCCAATATCATTGATTTTATACAAAGTCAAAATAAATTTTGATTAAATAAATTTTATTTGATAAAGATATAAACAGTACGCCGTTGTAAGTAACACAATGTATTTATTAAAGATTTGAAACTTTGTATAGCTATCAGCTATATTATAAAACTATACTTTGCATTGCTATCAGCTATATCAGCTTATGTTACAAAGATATATATATTATATAGCTATCAGCTATATCAGCTATAATTACAAAACTATATATTTTCTTACATAAATCATTTTTACCTAGCATGAATTTTAAATTTTGCGAGTGTTAACATTAAGTTTCATTCTCAATTACGGTGGCAAATTCTTAAAAAAATTATATTAATGTTTGAAACTATTTGGAAATGTTCAACATTATCAATTAAAAAGTTTTCATTATAGTTGTGTCATATTTTTTTTTAGCTAAAGCTATAACAACGTTACTTGTATTGATAAATACTTTATCTTCACAATCTGGCTTTCAAGTTGTCTGTCTTTTAGAACAAACATAAGTATATAAAATAGACTGAAGATTATTAACGTTTAGGGTTTATTATTTTAATTATGGTTTATTTCGAGGGTATTTTGCTTTAAAATCAAATAATGATTTAGTGTAATAATAATAAAGCTATTATAAATAAAAGCTATTTGCATTTTCTAAAATCTTCAAACATAATTATACAATGTCTTAAACTTTACTCAATACAGGTTGAAAAAATTATTTTGTTAAATAATTATTCAATGTTTAAAATTTTGAATATTTATAAAAAAAATACATTTTTATAATCACACACATTATTTTTTATTTGACATTTGCTAATTTTTTATGTCGAACACCTTTATTAATAAAATATTTATTCAAGGAAGGAAAAGAGTTTATTGTAAACTTTATTCATAAAAATATAAATTATCTTATTTTTCACTTTATTATTTATAAAATTTTAATTTTCCAGCACTTTCCTTATGCATGATATGCATGTTGAATTATAAATATCATTTTTTTAATTGCGTTAAATGAAAATATTGCAGAGTAATACAATTGTATTACTTTTAAAAGAATGAACATACAATTATAGTTAATAAATCATATTTAAGAATAATACAATTGTATTACTTTTAAAACAATGAACATACAATTATTCATTGTTAATAAAATATTTAGCAGAAACTTTATAAAATTAAAACTTGTTTAAAAAACGTTTGAAAGTGTAGATACAATATTTATTTATCTCCGATGTTTTTGCAATAGAAATATAAGTTTTGGTAATTTTTTAATTTGAAATGAAAAAAATTAAATTAAAGCTGTAATATAATTTAAATAATTATTTATTCATTTAATGATATACAATATATTTCTTTTTTATAGATTGAATGTTTAATGTGTTTCTTATCTTTTCAAAGATGGAGTAAATGAAAGTTCCTTCCTTATTTATTACATTCTTTTGCAACTCTTTTTAGATAATAGTACAACTCATTCGATCTCAAAGTTTTTCCTTAAATCAAATGAAATATTCTGTATTTCCGGAAAGTCGTGTATTACATGGAGGTTTTGCAATTTGTCATCTCACATTTAAATTTAGCAAAAAATGATAAACTTATTACATAATGATAAATCGGGTATTACATATAGGTTTTTCAGTTTTTTTGCACTCCATTATTTTGCTTAACAATAATTTGAGATAAATGCTTAAATAATCGAACTATGTTTGGCTGTGCAATTTGTATCTATAGCAAGAAAATTTAATTCAAATAAATTGTATTACATAAAACACGTTTCAAAAATAATTTCCATGTATGGCTTAAATCGTTATATTAAAGTAATTTGGAAACGTTTAACATAGTTTTAAGTTATGCGAGTTTTAATTCCATAATATAAACATTTTTTTAACTATCTTTCTTCTCTAATCTATCAGCTGATGATATAGCTTTCGTCTATCATGACCTTTATAAAAATGGTTGTGTGTAGTAAAAATACTGAAGTGGACTTGTTTCTAAAATAGAGACAAACAAACTTAATGCATCTTTTTTATAAATTTCATCAGCCTTTAATTTTCATGGAAAAAAGACGAGGTCATAAAAATTAAAGATATAAATAAGGTTTATTAAAATAACAAATTGATCAAATTTTATTATCTAAGAAGAGTTGAAGAAAGTTATGTTTTATTTTATTGTTTTTCAATGTTTATTGTAAACATTAATTTTACATCAGTTGAGCACTTAGAATGATAGCGTAAAATTGATGATGATATACCATTGTTGATATAATTTAAGATATATTTATATTAAAAATATCATTTATAAAAAATTAATTGTATAATCTTTAGTTTGTGTGTTGCTTCCTCTCGAAAACTTGAACATTCCTCTAGGAATTTATGCATTATAGTCACGAACGAAAAATATGAATAATGCTAAAATATTATTTTTAAGATCCATTTATGTTTTTATTTTGAAAAAGAGTTTCAGCCCTTTGCTGCATAGTGTTGCTCTATAGCAACATCACAAACAATCTTTATAAATAAATAAATATATATTTAGCACAATGGCAATTTCAGCCAATGATTTTAAGGGTCTGGACCGTCAGATTTTTTCATTTGGATGACTTCAATTACTTGGACACAACGTCAGGGTCAACATAATTTGTGTAAGGTAAAAGTTTACTCCACGCAGCAAAGGGTTTAATAAATATTGATGACAAATTTATAACCGTTCATACATGACCAAAGACCGATGTTATATCATCAACAATGGTTTGCACTTTATTGTTAATTGGTTTAGTAAATTAGATTTTTCGTCTGTCCTGTCCTTTTTCCCAAATATCTTTCTTTTACTGAGGGAAAACATATTTTCGTTACAGTGAAAGCAACCAAGAGTACAGAAGAGATGAGAAAGCTAATAGACAAGTAAGTTGGAATGACATGGAGAGCTCAAGTTAATATTTATGCCCTAAAAATGTAAATCTCTTGTTGGAAAATAACTCTGTACCAATTTTATATATTGTCCTAAAACTAACAATTACTATTAGTTTGTTTAGAAATCTTAAATTAACTTTAGTATTTGAAAATCTGCATAAAGTTAGTTTTACTAACTTTTAAATGGTAAATGTTTAATTAAAAAATCAGTGATCTTAGAATTTTTTTAATATACGGGACTAAATTGGAATCGTTAATCACTTAACAATTTGTTTAATTAAATGTCATTAACATCGTTAAGGTGAGAGATTTGCTTAGATTTCACACACGGGTATACAAATAGTTTAACAGACATATTTGAACATTTTGATTTCAATGAAAAATTGACCAAATTTCTTTGTAAATATTTTCTCCTGTTGTATAATATCTGTGCTGCGGTATTTGAAAACGGCTTCCATTAATATATCCTTCTTCAATATGGACAGTAACTGAATTTTACTGATGTTTCATTAGGAAAGATCACTAAGGTTTATAATAATTCAAATTTTATAATAAAAATTAAAATTTTGAGAAGATGTGGAACAATCTTTGATTTCATATTTATCAATGTATCTTCTAATTTTATTTCATTAGAATTTTCTAGAAATTTCTTCATGCAAAATTTTAAATCTGCATTTGCATAACTTTGATTTTATTCCAAGATATTACAATGTAATGTTTGACACATTTAGAGTTTTGAGACTTTCGGAAACCTCACTTAAATAGAATGAAGCGAATGTGTTCTTCAATCACTCAAAACAAACCCATCCAAAGAAGGTGGATCTCTTTTGCTTCCACGAACGTTGCATAACCTTCATTTACACCTTCCACGAACGTTGCACAACCTTCATTTACAGAACAGGCTTTTCATCGGATTTTTTCCAGAAGGCTAAATTAAAGACGTGTTCTATACCAAACTTAATTTGATTTAGAATCAACTTTTTTTATTGAAACATTTTGACACAATGTTATACGATTGTTGTTGAATCGACCTTTCTTGATTCAATAAAAGTCATGTCAATGTGATTTAAATCAAGAAAAGTTTGATCGAAAACGCAACTTTAGTTAGTTTGATTATGGAGGAATGTCATCCCCGCTTTTTTACATCACGTTCATTTGGAAATACTTTTGATGTAAACATTTTGTTGCTTCTTCTCAAAATAATTCACATTTACTTCGTTTCAATTGACTGTACATTTTTTTATGAATCAATTAAAAAAAATATAATGTGCACCTCACCCTTGAGATCAATTTGAAATGTTAGATGTTTTTCAGAAATAATTTTATAAAGTTTAAATTATTCTTCATGTGACAAAATAAATGAAAATGAACCCTAAATGTCTTTTTTCATTGTCAATAATTCGCCATTTTTAAAATAACGCAATTTTAAAAATTGGGAGAAATTTTTATACTTCTAAATTTCATGAGTTTTAAACTTGGGTTTCAGCTTTCTACAGATGGACAAAATTGAGTAACATTCCTACAAATCATTGAAGAAAATAAAATAAAATATTTGCAAGTCAAAATGCATTCGAATGATTCACATCTCTTGGTCGCTTTTAACTAATTTTTTACTAAAAGCTTGTGCATGATTTTTAATTTTAAGTAGTGTGAATGAACTTCTGCATATTTCTCTCCTGACATCGGCTGTACAGAGCTGTACCATATAAACTTACGTAGTGAATGTATCAGTTTTTCAAGTTTTCTTTATAATTGAGAATGCTCTTTGTGCTTTGTCATTCTCAATATATTTCAATTACTTTAAAATTAATATTAATAATTTAATGTTTTTTGTTATACACATCGAAACAAATATTGAAAATAGTTTAAAGTATTTATTTGAATTATTCTTCAATTGTTCAATAAGTTCAAGCAACTTCTCATGAAATTAAGGTATTACCTTTAGATTTTTTTAAATCCAGAACTTGATATTTTAAATTAAATGAACTTACAATTTTGAAAAATAATTACTGTATATTTAAAATTGGGTGAAACTAATTATACTGTTGCAGGGTTTGTCTGCTTATTTATAGAGTTTTTTCAAATGTATTTATGTTTCTTTTTTAAATTTCAAATGTGTTTACATTTTAAAAATAATGAATTTGAAAACAAATAGAAAATGTTAAAATTTATGAAAATACACAAATTTAAAAAACATAAATATTAAAACATAATTAATATCAATATTTGCAGAAATGAAGCAACCTCCTGCATTCAAAATGGAGGCTTAAGAATGATGATGAAGAACGAGCTGAACGTGTAAGGGAAGAAGAAAGAGGAAAAGGGAAGGAGAGAGAAAGCAATCTCTTGAAAAGGAAAGAAAGAAATCTCTCCCAAGCAAGCACTTCCCTTGTGCCATACGAGTTAATTTCTTGGTTAATGTTTGCCAATTTGAATGATGATGATTTTCTAAATTAATTATTATTAATTTTTTTATTTTTCAATCGTCTTTACAAAAAAAAATGTTTGTCGTTTTCAAATGTGGGCCACTTTTAATTGTATCGAATTGCGACAGACATGACAGTGACTAAAATTAAACAAATGATTTTATTGTAAATTATTAATTTTTAATTCATTCATTTATTCTTATTTGGAAAAATGTTTAAGACTTTATTTGCTTAGCCTTAATTAGAAAGTTTTTTGACTAATAAATTTGTTTGTAAATTATTTCTTTTTTATATAAATAAATGATTTTTTATTTAATTTAATAAATTTATGTAAGCAATAAACTAATAAGTTTTAACAAATAATTTTTATCATTTTTGTTATTAATAATTATTACACTTTTTGTACATAACTGTATTTTAAAATAGTCATTTATAATTTATGATATTAAGTTTATTTTTAACTTTTTCATCAAAGTTTTGACTTAATGCCATAGTTATGAAATATTTTTATCTGCTTTTATGCAAATATATTTAAGGTTTAATAATTAATCTTTTGATTATCATTCAAATGTCAAAACTTTTTAAAAATTTTATACAAAAAATTGAGATTAAAATTACTTCAGCTCTCTATGTTTGTATAATAAGTATTCGTCTGTGAATGTCTTTTACTTTACGATAAATTTAGGATAACCTAAACGTCGTGGTTTGGGCAAAGTCATGTCGAATTGAATTCTAATTCTTAATTAACATTAAAAATTCTAGATTAAATATAACATTAAGGTCCTTCAGAGTCTGGTTTTGTAGCATTAACTATTGATTCCTTGTCATTTAATTGAGCTATTTTTTCGTTTAATATTTCTTTTTTTGACATATTGTGATATTAATTTTTCTGACGAGGAATTCTTAGATTTATAAATCATTGCAAAAGATCTTCAAAATTGTTCTATTTACCATTTTTACGAATTCGGAAAACCTAAATGTTAGTTCTTGAAAATAAGAAAAAAAATTGTGGTTCCTTCAAAAATAGATACAATTATATATTTCTGTACATAATATATTTAAGTATGAATTAGTTACTTGTGCATAAATAATCATTCGAGGTAGCTAAATTAAAAATTGTAGAATTATACATATAAATATTTAAATTATATACTATCTTCTACAAGTATAATGAGAATTTGAAAAGATTGAAATATTTATTAAAAACAAATGCTTTAACAATACGTCAAGTTTACTTATGAGCGTATGTAATGTAGGAATGCATGTGTGTTTGTGTATATATAGCCAAGAATATCAAATACAAGTTCTCACAATTGGTTGTTTATAAACCACAAATTGTTTATACTAAATCTTCTTCAAGATGGAAAGTTTAAATAAATTATCACTTGAAAATAAGAATATATTATTTGGTTGGTAAAATGGAAAATAGAATAGTCAGTCATTATTGAAAATGCTGTAAAATATTTAGAATATTTTGAAGGATCTTAATTGTTTGGATGTTACTTTTAATTCTCCTAAATATAAATAGTTTGATTTTGTGCCAATATAAATAACTCAAGAAAATAGGAACATCTAAAAATATAAATATTTTGGGACAATTTCAAACTAATTTCGTTATTATAGTTACATTTCTTTTTAGTTTTTATACACTTGAATTAAATAATTTAATGGTGATGTCACCTTTTTTGTATTTCTTAATACTTCAGTTTTTATTGCAATCTATATCTACGCACACTTTAATACTAATTTTCATGTTTATTAAAAACTTATTACCCAAACAATATTTGTTTAGTTTGGATAATAATAGGTGCTACCATTTAATTAATGTATATTTAAATGTTTAATCTATCATCCCTTCCTATAAGTTTGGTTTCACTGTAATGATTTATTTATCAAAATAATTCTTATTTATCTTTGAGTTTTTAATTTTATTCATTTCATCAATGTTTGATTAATAGCATAAAATTCGATGCTGATAAGGTGCGATATCGAAAAATTAACAACAAAAGCTTAGAATTTGTGGGTTTTTTTATTCTGAATTAATGGAAATGAAGAAATCTTGAAAAAATATAAGATTATCGGTAATACATTTTTTTTATAAAAATCATTTCCTATACCAAATAAAATTCTAAGCAAAGTGGTTGAATTGGCCATAGAGTTAAGGTAAAATAACTTTAGTGGCTAATATAGTTTATATAAACCTGATAACACCTTATGTCTAGTCACAAATTGCTAAAACGGACTTCCAAGTTTTAAGTTTTTTAGTTTAGTTTTTAATCTACTATTTAATGAAAGATATAAAACAATCAGCTTTTATAATAATACTAATATAGATCCATTACTTGAAAGTTGAGAAGTTTAAAATGTGAAATCTATGAAAATTTCCAAAAGCTCAATTTTCTTTCAGAATAAGTTCATGTTTAAACTTCTCATTTAATTCGAAAAATTTGGTTTTCATTCATGAAAATGAAAAGACAATATTTAAGTGATATATTATTAATAAGGATTTTTTATTACACTTTAGTATCTTCCTAATTAAAAAATGTGAAGCCAATTCATGAATGAAATATTTGGCTTTTCAAGACCTATTTGTAGAAATCCAATTTCTAAAATTTTGATTGTCAAAAATTGACTAAAATTATGAAGTTTATACTTCTGCTAGCAGATGAAAACAAATTTTACGTTTTTGGTTAAAAGCTGTAAAAATGTAACTGCTTCTTGGGAAAACTTTTGGGAAGAATGAGTTAGAAAATGTTAACTTACTTAAATTATTAAACTAAATAGTTAGACTGCAGTGACAAATAAATATTTGTCCAAATTTATATAATTTTACTCTAATTTTTTTTTTAGGTTTCTGAATTGTTCTTTTTATAGATTTGTTGTTTCTCCATTTTATCATGTAAATTGTTTATCTTTGTAAATTTTTAGCTTAGAAAATAATTATATAAGTCTATGTGGATTATAAGCGTGCGTTGCTTTTCTAGATTTAGGACTGTGTGAAAGTGATTTAATTAGTGTATTAATTTCTATTATTATAATTAGTATGATAGGCTTAAGTTTAATCAGATAGCCAAAAATCCCAAATTTTAATTATTTCCATATACTCACACTAACTTTTTTGTGGATGTAGAACAGAATGGTTTTATGTATTCTTGTTTATTTTCTAGTGATGCTAGTTTTAGTTATACTTGTAAAGGAAATTATGGTATGGTTTAGTAATTTCTTGCCATTACTTTTATTTACGGTTAAACATAAATATTTTTAATATGCAGCATCTGCTCAACGCATAGATTACCTGGTGATGCATATTTTCCGTTTCTCAATGAAATAATTGGCTTCGAAAAAACTATCTTATAAGATGGTTGAATCTGCTTATATTATAACAATTTCCTGCAAAACCATCCAAAAGATTGCCTCTTTCTTGGCAACCTATTTTATATAATTTAGAAAAATTGTCTGTTCTATTTAGGGATGAAAAAATTGTTGATTTCGTGTGATGAATTTGGCTAATGATGGAATGTCGGAACTTTTGTAAATGTGGTAAAGCTCAAAGTTCTGATTGAGAAACGAAAGGTTTTTCTAACGCTTCATAGTAAATGTTTCTGTATATTAAACGCATCAGTATTAGATGATAGTGATGAACCATTTTGTATAATTCTCACTCTGTCTACAATTACATTTTCTTATTTTAAGATTCTTTGAAATGGTTACAACTCATTTGAATAACATGTGCATTTATGATGTTCATATGTTTGTGAAAGGCATTATTGTACTAATCTATGTAATCCTAACACCTTAAAACTTTACGAATTTAAAGTATTTTAGCGCAATTTTTTGATGGTTTCATTTTTTTTATTAACACGTGGCTAAAACAAAAAATCTTTGTTCAATTTGGTACTCTGGAAAAGTTAATTGAATACCAACAAACTTTTTCCAGAAAAATAACATCTCTTAACTACAAATATTTTCAACTTGAAGGTGCTATTATAATTTTTTTCAAATTATTAAATGCTATATAAAATAGTTTTAAAATAGTGTTGAAATATTTAAATAATATCAATGTTTTACCTATCTTCAAGTTGCAAAGTTTTCGCCATGTTTCCTTTCTTATTTTAATTATTTAATCATAATGTCAATGTAATCACATGTTTTGAAAATTTCAAATACTTAATGTAATTCTTGGAAAATGATAGATGTTAAAATAATGTTTACTATTATCATATATCATAGATCGCACATTTTGTGCAAAAGTTATCTTTGTAAATTCAATAAATACTTTAGCAAAAATATATAATCGAATTTCTGAAAAGAAAAACATAAATAAAATAAGATTGCGAGACAATGTTTTTTTTATGAAATGCAGAACATCAAAATTATTTAATTTTAATTAATATAACCAATAGTAAATTAAATATTTAGCAAAAGTATTTGTTGAATTTGCTGAATAGTAGATGGTAGAAGAATCTCATATATAGTATTACCAAATTGCATGTCCCTTCGCGGCTAACATTGACATTATTCTCCACGTAATGCAAAAACAGTGTAGCTTATTTTTATTTCATATTTGTGTTGAGTACCATGCAGAATGAACATATAAGAAATTAATTTTTCCATTTGTTGAAATTGTAAGGTGAAACAAATTGTTTGGACTTTCTGAATAAAAATAATCTGACTCATGATGTTTAAAATAGTGTTCCATCTGCATCGGTACTTGGTACTGTATTGAATATTTAGCCTTTAAGTCAAAGTTGGCTTAAGATTTTAATGTTGCCAACAGGAATGTTTTCCGTAAATTTAAAATTATATGCCCGGTTCAGTGGCATTTAGTTGAATAAACTTTACTATTGTTAACAATTTGATTACTAATTATAGATAATTAAGTCGAATTAATTTACTAATATTTTGGTTATATCTAGAAATGTAAAACTCTTAAATGAAGACACTAATGGTAAGGGAAGGTTTCGATGCAGGGTACCACCAATGAATTCTATTCTGCAAAATGTCCACTGATGACTGGGGTTTAATAGCTCTCAAAGATTAAGGTAAATTTCCAGATTATTTACTTTTCAAAATTCTATGAAAATAAACTCATCTTCCTGTTGGCATAAGTGGTATAAAAGGACTCTAGCAAACAATTCATTTTAAATGTTTATAAATAAATTGGTCCTAAATCGCTAGATACTTTTATATAGCTTAAATTTTCTACCAAATATAATGTAAACAAATATGTACCATGAATAAAACCATAATAAATGTTTTGTTTCATGTATCCTGTTATTTTAGAGAAATACAGTACAGACACCTACTTTTATGTTTATTTGACTAGTGTATACAATTTGTAATTAAAAATTGAGATGACATTTATGCAAAAAATAAGTAATTACATACACTGGACGAGAAGACAAAGAGTTTCTCTGTAACTATGAAAAAAGTGAATGAAAATTAAAATTAACTTTATCTTCGCTCAAAAGCTGCGCACACAGCTGTGAGATGTAAGTCTTTTGAGTAAAAACCATAGAGCTAACGTTATCCCTATAGATAAAAAATAGAAAAATTCAAGTTATTTACAGACAAAATGCACTTTTCTATGGTTATCCCTTTAAGAAATACGATTTATTATTTACATGAAAGATCAAGGATGACCATATAAGTTCCAGACAAAGTATAGGTGGACAACCTATGGCCTTTCTCGTGCACACAATATGGTGTCTGGCTTCAATCAATGCCAGAAACAAGGTACAACGAGTTATATATATTTTGCAACTTTGGTGGGGGGAAGTTAGGTAGTCATTGATTGACACTGGAACATGATGCCTGGTACACATAATGAACTGACGGGTGCACAGATGTTTTGACTGAAGATGGAGTAATTACTGATATATATATTATCATGGATATGCAATGCGCCGTAAGTTCATCAGTAGTGTACTAAGATACCACCAGACGCACTTAACATTCTAATGTAGCCATCGGATTAGAAGTTTCAATATATTTCTAATGGCTAAAATGTAATTTTGTTCATTTAATTACATTAAAATAGTGTGTTGTGTGGCTTTTACCTGTTTCACCAGGATTAATGCAAAGTCAAAAGCATTATAAATAACCTTTAATAGGTAAATGATAATTAAATTGTGAAGAAATTCAATAAATATAGAATTAATACAGATCAGTGATGCAGCCATCACATGCATTGAAGTCTCGCATGTATTTCCTACAGCGAGAATATAAACAAAAAACAATTTTTTCTGTTTTTGTCTAGTAGAAAAAATTAAATTTATGTTACATTACAACTAAATTGAGGTTCATATATTTATAAATGAAAATATAACCAAATTTACTTAAAATTGAGAGTAAATTTTGTTTCTGAAAATTGCATCAGATGCAAGGCAAATAAACATATCATTAAGTTTGTACATTAACGTCCAGTTCGGCAGCATATATTTGGGTGTTATGTGATATTAGTTCTAATAAAGCATTAACAAGCATTTTAAAAAAGGCTAAAAGTATATAATCACGAAATAGACTTTCGCAACTAGCCAAGATTTGAAGAACACGTGGAAAGTTATAAAAGAAATAACAAAAGGTCTTTCTAAAGAAGAAAATTACATCCAACTTGAAGAAGCAGAAAAGTTTAACATTTTCTTCACTAATGTTTGTTAAAAAAACTTTAGTGAAGTTAAGTCTAAAGAATAAACCCCAATAAATAATCGTAACACATCCCAGACAGCCGGTGGACACTGGGCCAGATACATTCTCATTCCGCAAAATATGTCTGACCGTTGCATCAGGCAAACGGGAAAAAACATAATCGGCCCAGATCCGTATGCCAGTTTTCAAACAAAAAACTAATTGCAACTAGGGGCCAGATCCGGGCCGGCTTATATTTGCACATTAGCCCGTGAGACTGGGTTGTGCCAGTTGCAAATATTTGGGAATGTAGGTAGGTTCACGGATGCAGATCCAGCGAAGAGGATTTTATCTGCTCAGACAGATCCTACTAGAGACGGCTCCGTGAGAAATCTTACATGTCCTGGTTGCAATAAGTTCATGGTGGCTGTGAGGATTATGCAGGAAGGGCATAATCACTGGTTCACAGAGACCCTTCAAATACAAATCTCAGTGAACCATGAATTTCAACTTTCTTTTAAAATGTATGTTTTAATAAGTAAACACTGGTTTCACAAAAAAATCCTAATCTAAGGAGTTTTGTATAGCGCCACCGCAAGTGTTTAATTTTCTGCAGCCCTTCACATTAAAAATAAAAAATATACATTCAAATCTACAACGTACAAGAAATCCACTCACAAAACAACACAAATAAAACGATCATAATAAATCTTACGTCATCAACACACTAATTTATCTAACCTAATTTGGACTGAAAAAGAAACGTCTTCAGTTTACTTTTAAAGTGATCAACAGATGTTGAACTCTTCAAATCCTCAGGTAGCTTATTCCATAACGTAGGAGCCGAATGGCAGAAAGATCGAGTTCCTATCCGGTTAGTCTTTGTTCTAGGTACTATCAATAGGCTCTTACTCGATGAACGGAGGTCTCTAGATTTTCTATAAGAGTGTAGTTCACTATTATGTAGTTTGGTGCAAGGTCGTGTAGAGGTTTGAGAACTGCAAAACTATTTTGTACACTATTCCTTTGTTAATAGGCAACCCATGCAAATTCCTGATGTTATGTGAAAATATCTTGGTAACCCTTTTACTATTCTTGTAGCTATATTCTGGATCTTCTGAAGTTTATTCAATTGATTAGACGGTAAGCTGTACTGTGACACCAGTGATGATAGTTATGTTCTTTATTTTCATTTAAACAAACTTTTTTGTAAAATTATTTATTATAATTATCCACCGTCTCAACAACAACAAAACAAATCAGAGGTCACTTATTGAAGCTGATTTTTCGAACACAGCTTAATAATTTTAAAAGGTGTTTAGCAAGTAAAAAATAATATCAAGCTGCTCAAATATGGTACGAAATTTAATATTTTTAGTTTGTTAATATCAACCATATTAGTTAATTCGAGTTAAATATTAATTAAATCTATTACAATACACAATATTAACTGAATATATTGTAGACCAGTGGTTGTATTGTTTTTACTCTCCAAACTAGAAAAAACTGTGGTCTACTTCACAAAAATTATAATTTGTTAAAAAAGTTGTGTAAAATTTATTGAAATTGTGTTTACAGTAATTAAAGAAGTGTAAACTCCGTAGAATGTTATCAATAAACTTAAGAAGTATATTCAAATTAATTTTTTCTATACTTTCAACATTTGTTAAGCTTTTTATCCTTTTTATAATCAAACAACAAATGAGCGTAATGTATTTAAAACATGACGGCTAGAATATTGTCATTTATGATTAATTATTTTCTCAGAGAAGGCTTGTAATGGTGCTTAAACAATTTTTGATAGAAATAAAAAATAAGATTTGAACTGACAAATTAATAAAAGTGTATAACTTTAAACGTAGATTTTATAATGATTGTAAAATCATATCAAAACACTATTTTAAAAAAAATGAATCAGTTCTTTTTGAAGGAGCGAAAATATTTGGTTTCAATCAATCAACAATTGTTAAACTCGGTAAAACACCACCATCTTGTATTTCTGTTTCTTTTCAAATTATTTTTTCATTCTTCTCTTTGTTGTTGCTGTCGACCCCACCCCGACCTCGACATAGAGGACGGAGCCCTCACGTCGGAGGATCTAATCACCACCCCAGCAGGTTGGACCATCGCAAGGTCCACCCAGAGGGACTCCTGGGCCAGGTCCGTTCCCACCCGTGGGAAAACGAAAAGATGTGTTGTGTCGTGAGTGTGTGCTGCCACAGCGGACAGTTTGGTGTGGTGTGAGTGTCGGGTGCTATTTTGTGTAGGTATTCTTGTAGTTTGGGGGATTTGTTTGTTCTTTGTTGTGCCAGTGTTCTGCGCATGTTGTATGGGAGGGTTTTTTCGCGTTGTTGATGTCGAGTGCTTGTCTGTTTAGGACTTTGTTTGGTTGTGTGCTGTTGGTCTAATCTGTGACTGTTTGCATGTGTATGTGCTTCTTGTACTGTTTTATTGTTTGGTGCGTGGTGTGTTTCGAGGTGATGTCTATATAGGTGGTGTAGTTGTCAAGGACGGTTTGTTTCATGTGCCTGTGGTTGGTAGGTTGTTCTGTGCGTGAGTAAAATTGGTGATTGGGGTGTTGGATAGTTTTTCTTAACTGTGAGGCGTGTAGTTTTAAGTGTGTTTGTATGGGGAGTATTTGTGTATCGTCGTGTAATTTTTGTGCGTTGGTGTCTAATGTGCAGCCTGTGGCTGTTCTTATGGCTGTGTTTTGGATGTTCTATAATGGGGTATGTGATGTGTAGGTGTAATGTGTTGCTGTATTCTGCTGGATCAGGAATGAATAGTGTGGTGGTGGTTGTATTGGCATTCAATGTCAGTTGATTGTCTATGGTCCAGTTGTGTATTTGTTGGAGGTCTGGTAGTGTTTGTGGTTCTGCTGTGAGGTGATTGAGGTGGGAGGAAAAAATGGTGATGTCGTCTGCATATGTGATTGTGTGTACATTGGCTGGAGGGTCGGGGAGGTCTGCCATGTAAATGTTGAAAAGGGTTGGTGATAGGAACCCCTTGAGGGACGTCAGTTTTTATGTGTCTCTGTGGAGAGTTTTGGTTATTGAATTTTGTGTATCATTTCCTGCCTTTGGTGTAGTTGGCTATGAATTTGAGGATAGTGTTGGGAATGTTGGTGTTGTGTAGTTTGTTTATGAGTTTATGTAAGTGTACTGTGTCAAATGCTTTTTACATGTCTAGGGCTATGGCTATGGTTCTTGTGGGTGGGCGTTTTTTGTTAAATCCTGTAGTTATGGTGTTGGGATTAATTTGTTGGTTGTCTGTCTGTTTTTCTGTTGATTGTGTGTGTTTTGTGAGTGACGCTGTTGGTGAATTGTTTATTGAACAGGGTGGCATATTTTTGAATGTTATTGAGTGGTTGAGTGTTTTTTTGTTAATCCGACTATTGTGTTCCAACGTTTATGTGTATCGACCTTGTGGTCCCAGCAGTCGGTTAGATGTTCTCGCCAGATGTTTTTTTTTATGTTGTTGTATCATTTTGCCTTTTGTTGTGTTCAGAATATTGATTTGAGGGTCGTGATAGTTATATTGTCCGATTTGGTTTGTTTGTAGTATTTTGGTTTCTTATGTTTTTTGAGAGGAGTTTATGTTTATTGTGTATTTAGCCTTTCGGTATGTGGTGTTTGTCTGCTGTCAATATAATGTTTGTTAGAATGGTAATTGCTGTGTGAATGTTGCCTGGGAGGTGAATTTTGTCAATTAGTTGTTCTATTTCTGTTGTAAAGTCCTCCCAGTTTGCTTTTTTGTAGTTTGTGTAGGTTTGGTGGGGTTTTACAAGTTTGAATTTTTATTTTGTGTTGTAGGTTATGTTGATAGGGAGGTGGTCGCAGTTTAGGGCTTGCAATGTTTTCCATCTGATTCTGTTTGCCAGAACATTGTTGGCTGTGGTGATGTCTGGGGAGGTTGGTTGTTGCTGGATATTTGTTGGTGTGCGGGTAGGGGTGTTTTGGTTAAGTATTGTATGTGGTGAGTTGAGTATTATGTAGGCTATGCGTGTGCATGTGTGGTCTTCTGTGGGGGAGTATCAGTGTGAAGAGTGTGCATTGATGTCTCCTATGATTACTGTATTTTCCAGTTTGGTGAGGCGTGTGAAGGTGTTGGTGATGCCTGTGTCTTCAGTTAGATGGTCTGGCTGGATGGTGTCTCTAGGTGGTATGAAAAGGTTGGTTATGTGTATGGTTTTGAATTCGGTAATGTGTATTTTGGTGATCTGTAGTTCTGTTTTTGTGACGTTTAAGTGTGGTGTGATTTTGAGTGGTGTGAATGGTAAGTTTTTGTGGATTTATGTAATTAGACCTCCACGGAGTCTTTGTGGCCGGTCTGTACGGATCTATGAGAAGTTGGGTAGTGTTTGTGTTTTGTGATGTGTGACGAGTGTTGTTTCTTGTACTGTGATGGTGTCTATTTTGTGTTTGTCTGCCAGTTCTTTCAGTTCCTGTTGTTTTCTGCTAAGTCCGTTTATGTTGATTTGTAGAATGTTAAGGGTTGTCGTGTTTGGAGCTGTCCTGTTTGTTTGTGCTGTAGGTTGGGTGTTTCGTGTGGCTGCGATGGGTATGTGTCTGCTTGTTATGTTTGTGTTTAAGGGTTGGGTGTTTGTTGTGGGTAGTGCGCAGGTCAAGGTGTTTGTGTACTGTGCAACTCTTGTGTTTGTACATTTCTTGTGGACCCAGTGTTTTGTGTTTGAATTGCACAAGAAGCGGATATTTCTCGGTTTGTGATGCGTCTATCACATATGTGTAGACGGTTCCAGGTCTCGGATTCAACTCCACGTTTCCGGATAGGATTAGCAGGAGTCTTCTACTCCGCCAGGCTGGGGGACTAGGGCGGGAAGTCGAAAAAACGACGATATTGGGCCCCCCCAGGAGTGCGCCAGGGTAGTGTTGTTGCGATTTACAATCATTTCCACAGCAAGTATGCCGTAATCTTGGAAACTATTCTTCTCTTTCTTCTATTCTATCTTCTTCTATTTTATCTTTGTATTCTATATTTCCTTGTTTTATTTTTCCTATTATTATTGGTAAGACATTGCATTTGTTTCCCCACCCATCTAATGAGAGAAAAAAGATTCCCATCAACAATCCTTTTCATTTGAAGTTTGATTTTATTTTTAGATCATTATTTTAAGTGCGTTGAATACTGTTTGAAAAATGGAGTTGGAATCATGAAAGTTATGTTGTACCTTATAATTAAAATTATGCAATACCTAACTCAAAAAAGCTTAACTCTTCGACTAATATTATTAAACATAAATAGAGGGTTTGACATCGAGGCATTTTTACCAATTGTTTAGATTTGTTTATTTAAAACCGGTTTTCAAAACAAGGATAAATATCACTAAGACCATATTTTATTTTCATAATACATTTTTTATGGAAACCAAGTTAAATTGTCTTTTATTATTTATTTGTATTAGTTTTTTAATTACGGCTTTGGTAATTACTTCTCTGCTACGTAATAGACACATGCAGATTACAAAACTATATACACACTCTCGAAGATTGGCTCCAAACCAACATCATGCCAGTATCCTCAACCAAATCTGTAACAACACTTCTTACACCAGACAAATATCAATCAAACCACTCTATTCAATCGACCCCTTCCTCTGGACAAAACTCCCACAGTTCTCGGTTTGAAGTTTGAGAACACATGACACGAACAGAGCACGTTAAAACTAAAAACAAACCGTGAACTAAATGCAACAAAAACTTTGGCAAGCACTACGTTAACATTAATATAAAAACAGTTTTTCAAGCAAAACGTTGAAATAATCAAAAACGCATCACTGTCTATTGACACTGGAAACACAAAAAACTCTCGCATCACATCTACAGTCAGAAACAAAAACACTCCAAATGAAATCCCAACTTCACATGATAGGAACTCAATTTCTTGGCATAAACACACACTCAGATCGTCGATGTCACTTTTTAAACCTTCTCCACCCTGACAGAAAAAAGTACCTCGCCGAATATTATTCTCACATTTTCAACAAGAGTCCTTCACCTCAACTATCCGAGTAGTAAGTCTGCCCAAACATATTCATAACAAAAACATTCACAAACAGAAAACAGAACAAAGTTATTCCGTTACAATCACCGAAATCTCATTCCTCTGAAAGCACACTTCTCAGAAACACATCTAACTAGAGTCAGATACAAAAACCATCTAGACCACAAAATATACCAATATAGACCACAAAATATACCAACATAGACCACAAGATATACCAACATAGACCACAAAACATACCAACATAGACCACAAGATATACCAACATAGACCACAAAACATACCAACAGAGACCACAAACCATACCAACATAGACCACAAAACATACCAATATAGACCAGAAGACAAACCAACATAGACCAAAAATCATACCAACATAGACCACAAAACATACCAACATAGACCATAAGATATACCAAAATAGACCACCAAACATACCAACATAGACCACAAGACATACCAACATAGACCACAAAACATATCAACATAGACTGAACAACACAAACTCACCACTCTGCACACACTGCCAACTACAGCAGAGGAACTCCATTCAACCACTTACTTTTAGACCTGTGGAGGACTCGATTAGAGTGCCTGAGTATGTGAGCTCCGTTGTTTTTCTCTTGAGAGGTATAATTGATTCTCTGGTCTACATATCATACTATTGTTGTTCTTGTTTTCGTAATTAATCATTTTATTATTATAGCTGGTGTTTATATAAATAATATAGTTATCATTATTATTAATACAATAGTTATAACTATTATAGTTATTATTACTTTACTTGCAACAGTATACCTAATAAATCGTAAAAATTATTTATAAGTATTATAAGCTGCTTTTAATCTTACTATAGGTTTCTTGTGAATTTTCAAGAATGAATTACTCTGTATCTAACACACTAATATCAATAACATTGCTCTTATTTGTTTTATTGATATAACATGTAATGATTTTTATCGTTTATTGTAACACTATTATTGTTATTACTGTTTTTGTTTTTACTTTTAACATCATTATTAAAAAAAATATTATTTTTATTTTTATTATTCCTATCATTGTCATTATAACTATCAGTTTTATAGTCATTATCATTCTCAGTGTTACTATCATTATTATCGTTGATGCAATCATTACTAATTTAACTGTCGATATAAATAATTTTGATAGAAAATCTACAGAATACTATGACTTATGCAAAAAAATGCAAATTTAAAATTTTACAAATAAGGTGAACGCGTGCGGTAACAATCAAAAGTTACTATTTTCAGTATTTACAGAGCTTGGAAGTGGTTCTGAGTCAACTATCTATCCAGATCTACCTCCAGACACGTTGAGCTTTGAGTTTGGAAATTTTTTTGAGCAAAAAGTACAATCAATAATTAACAAAATTAACGATGTGGTAGAGAATGAGAACATAATGCAGGAACACCCATTGCAACATTTTGAGCCTGAAGGCCAACTTGACGTATTTAGGAAAGTTACACTGTCCAATGTTAGAGATCTGATTTCTAAATCAGCAGCTAAGACCTCTGTTATTGATCCACTACCAACAAAAATTGTCAAGGATTGTATTGATACATTGAAATACACCATTTTGAATAACTCTTTGGAAAGTGGTGAGTTTCCAAACAGCTGGAAACCCTCTATAATTCTCCCAATTAAAAAATAGAATGTGGCTCTTTCATTTTCTAGTTTCAGACCGATTTCGAACCTTCCCTTTATTTCTAAATTATTAGAAAAATCAGCTCTCAATACAATAAATCCTCACTTATTATCCACAGGTAAGTTTGCAATAGAAAAATCAGCATACAAGACTTTACACAGTACTGAAACCTGATTACCAAAATTAATTCTGACATAAGGTCTAACATGGACAAACAACAATTAACACTTCTTGTTCTATTCGATCTAAGTGCAGCCTTTGACAGTGTCAATCAGAGTAAATTAATAGACACTTTCTATTCGAGATTCAACATCACTGGAACAGTTTTGAGCTTTCTTAAAACGTACATCTGTGATCGCTCTCAACAATACTATATTAAAGATACACGTTCAAACAAATTTCCACTTTTACACGGGGTATCACAAGGCAGCTGTTTTGGCTCTATTGCATATTTAACTTATATTAGTCAGCTATATGACATTGTTGATCAACACAAACTTAATGACGAAGGCTATACAGACGATCACTAACTATATTTACCATTTAAATCCAACAATATTAATACGACAGTTCAGTTGATGGAATCTTGCATTTCTGATGTAAGGCCATTTTTTCTTATTAACCAATTAATGATAAATGATAACAAAACAAAAATCATTTTGATCAGATCAAGGCAGCATTTGTCAAAAATAGATTCAAATTTAACAGTTAGAGTAAGAAATAATAATGTGTCAATTCAATTCTGTGAGAAATCTTGGTGTAGTTTTTGATACAAATATGAGCCTACACATCAATACTACTTTCAGAAAAGCAAACTATCATCTTATAAGAATTAAGCAGCTTCGTAATTATTTAGATCTCAGAACAACAGAGACTCTTGTACATGCATTTATAACGTCAACCCTCGACTACTGTAATTGACTCTATTGTAACATATCTCGCGCACAGTTGAGTAAACGTCAAAAAATACAGAACTCTGCTGCTAGGATCATTACACAAACTCGAAGAAATCAGCACATTACATCTGTGCCTAGAGCCCTACATTGGCTTCCTGTTGAGCTTAGAGTTATTTATAAGGTCTATCTTTTGACTTTTAAGTGTTTAAATAGCCTAGCCCCTTCATATTTGTCTGATCTGCTAAATCTGTATGTACCCACTCGTTCACTGCGTTTACGAGGCACAAACGTTCTTCAGGTCCCTCATATAAATAAATCATTTGGCGAACATTCCTTTCAGCATTATACTCCTGTTATATGGAACAATCTTCCTGAGGAATTAAGAGTTTTAGACTACCTTGTTTCATTTAAAGAAAAATTGAAAACCCAATTGTTTTCAATAATCCGCTTTTAAACTTGTTTTTAATTCTGTGAAGCGCTGGAGAGTGTCTTGTAAAAATATAGCTGCGCTATACAAAAAAAATAGCATTGTTACTATTTATTATTACCGTCACTACCATTGTTATCGTTAATACCATCATTACTGTACTATCATTATTCTCGTTACTGCCATTATTATTGTTAATATCACCATTGAGGCTATAATCATTATTATGGTTAATATCATTACAATCATAATTATTGGTATAATCATTATTGTCAATACTATTATCAGTAGTTTTACTATTATTATTATTGTTACTATCAGTATTATAATAATTATCTTTATTATCATTAGTTTCATTGTTATCATTACTGTTGTTATTACCGTTGCTAACGTTATTGTCTTTACTATCATCATTATTTTTATTATTATTATTGTTACTATCATTATTATATTTAATATTGTTTTTTTTATATTTACTATCATTACGACAATTATTATTGTTATTATTATTAATATCTTTACTATCGTTATCGTTAAAGCTATTATCGTTAATATCATTATTATTATAAATATAATTATCTTATCACCATAATATCATTATTAACTTTTATCAATATTTTGTATCACTATTAATGTAATAGTTTATTGTCTGTTGCTTTAAGCTTATAGTTCAATATGATCACTTTCGATGATGATATTGAATATCAACCAACCAATAAACAACATCAAATGTTTAGTTTAACTTTTTCACCAACCTTAGATGATTAACAAAATCGTGCCTTACCAGTAAGAAATGTTTCTTACTTCGTTTGTGATTTGTTCAATAAATTAATAATAAGCTCAGCTGTGTGCAGTGTAGTTGTTAACCGGATCTGATATCATGTAGTGAACCAACTTGCCTCTACAAACGTCAGTATAAGTGAAAGCTATCTTGGACCTCGCCTGGTGGAGAAGAGAGAGAGAGGGAGACTCGTGATTTAGAGAATTTGTTCGTTGTGTAAAAGAGAGAGTGAAGGAGAGTGATAGAGCGAGAGAGAGAGAGAGTCAGGGTAGTTAGAAGGCAGTATCAGGTCAATAGTTGTAAAAGAACCTTCGTTTAGAATAGTACTTTGTTAGGGAGTGAAGTCACTTGATCTTTCTCCTCTTATATTTGCACACGTTTTTATTTTTAAGTTCATACAATAATAATTATTAATTGTTCATTGTGACTCGAGAAAATATTTATTTAACTCAATTTGTTTATAGAAAATCTAATACTTAAAAGTGATAAACGTGGTTATGAAAGTATTTTAAATTTATTAAGTATTTATATGTGTATGCATTTATTCAATCATAATAGATTCAAGATTTGTTCTAATGTTTTATTTTTGCATTCATGTTTGTGAATTTACAATAACTCTGGAAAATTAATAATTTAAACTATATTTTTTCTTCAATGGTTAAAAATAATTAAAATACTTTGACTTCTTTTGGTAGTTTTTTACATTTAATATGAAGAAATTATTATCAAGTTCTGGCATTTATCGGTAAGTACTTTTTTTATTCATTTTAGGGCTTAAAACATTATAAACTATTTGGGTAACTAGTTGAATATTTGAAATTGTCTATAGTTTTGTTATTTTAAAACGTCAACATTATTTACAAAAGTTTTTAAATAGACTAAAATTGTTAAAAATGATAAAAAAAAGTTTTTTTAGAACAGTTTATAATTTCAAATTTTTTTTTAATTATAATCCTAAAACATAGAAATGTTGTTTCTTATTTCTTGAGCTTTAAATTTGATTATTTTATAACAAATTGCTTTAAAACTGATATAAGTATTCTTTGTTATAAATAAATAGTAACACATTACGAAGTTTGAAAGCTTATATGTATGTTTAAAACAATTTTGAAGTATTTTAAAACAAATTAAAATAAAAAATCGTTCTTATATTGTAAGCCATAGATTTAAAAAAAATAATTCAAAATATTTTCAGAATTGACTTATAAAATGATTATTTACAAAAACTGATTTGCATTTTTAAAAGAGTTAAAAATGATGAAAAGTGAAGGAACAAAAACTCGTTTGTGTTCGTTTGTTAATTGGGAAACTCGATGATAATAACTGGAGGAAACTTTCAATTTCGTCGTCATAAACATACTTTTGTTTGTTTTGTTTTTGTTGTTTGTCTTTTCTTAATTATTGTTTGTTTTGTTTTTGTTGTTTGTCTTTTCTTAATTATTACTTGTTTTGTCTTTGTTGTTTTTTGTTTATTAGTTGTTGTTTGTTTTTCTTAATTGTTGTTTGTTTTGTCTTTGTTTTTTAAATGTTGTTTGTTTTGTCTTTATTGTTTGCCTTTTCTTAACTATTGTTTGTTTTGTCTTTGTTTCTTCGTAATTGTTGTTTGTCTTGTCAATGTTATTTTTGTATCTTAGTTGTTGTTTGTTTTTTCGTAAATATTGTTTGTTTTGTCTTTGTTTTTTGTTTTTTCTTGATCATTGTTTGTTTTGTCTTTATTTGTTCTTAAATTTTGTTTGTCTTGTTTTGGTTGTTGTTTGTTTCTTAGTTGTTGTTTGTTTTGTCTTTATTTGTTCATAATTATTCTTTGTCTTATCTTTGTTTTTTTTCTTAGTTGTTGTATGTTTTTCTTTATTTGTTCTTAATTGTTATTCATTTTGTCTCTTTTGTGTTTTTACTTAGTTGTAGTTTGTTTCGTCTTTATTTGTTCTTAATTGTCGTTTGTCTTGTCTTTGTTGGTTTTTGTTTTTTCTTTTTTTCTTAATTGTTGTTTTTTCTTTTTTCTTAATTGTTGTTTTTTTGTTTGTTTTCCTAGTTGTTGTTTGTTTTGTCTTTGTTTTTACTTAATTGTTATTTGTTTTGTCTTTGTTTTTTCTTAATTTTTGTTTGTTTGTGTGTTCTTAATTATTGTTTGTTTTGTCTTTACTTGCTCTTAAGTGTTGTTTGTTTTGTCTTTTTTTTCTTAATTAATGTTTGTTTTGTCTTTGTTGTTTGCTTATTTTTTGTTTGTTTTGTTTTTGTTCTTCATTATCGTTTATTTTGTCTTTATTTGTTCTTAATTTTTGTTTTTTTTTACTTCGTTTTTATTATTATTTGTTGTTTGTTTTTTCTTTTGTGTTTGTTTTTTTCTTATTTGGTGATTGTTTTGACTTTGGTCTTCCCTATGTGTTATTTGTTTTATCCTTGTTTTTTTGTTAATTAGTGTTTGTTTTATCTTTGGTCCTCCCTAATTGTTGTTTTTTTAGTCTTCCCTGATTGTTGTTTGTTTTGTTTTTATTTTTCCTAATTATGTTGTTTTGTCTCTATTCTTTCTTAATTTTGTTTGTTGTAAATAAATAAGTGATTTTTTAACCACTGCAAAATTGTTATAAACAAAAAACGAACATTTTTTTTAAAGTAATTTGAGTTTAAATAAATAATTTTTAAAGCATAGAAACAAAATCTAAATAACTTCACAATAATTATACATTTCTATTTTAATAATAGGATATTTATTTAAAAAAAGTAAAAGGTTTATTTTTAATGTAATATACATACATAAACGTTTTTTCATAATAAAATAAGGTATGTTCATGAAAAGTTTTTTCCTATTTATTTTTTATTTATCCGCCTTTATTTTTAAAAAATTCAGCCAGCATAATTATGGTCTAATACTAATAACAATGTTTGCAAGAAAAATGAAAAAGTTAATTAATGAAAAAAAATTGAATATTTTGATTATTATGCGTTTTAAAATTTGTATTGAAGGTAAAAAAATAATCTTTAAATAATAATCTTTTATTATGAAAATAAAAGCTAACAAATGAGCAGCAAAATGACATGAAGTTATTATCTAAAACTGAAACCAAAATATTTGTCTACAAATAATATTAAATTATTTAAATGTATAATTAAAAGCACAGAAGGATACAATGACAATTAAAATATAACAATGGCCGTTAAGAATGGCAAAGTATTAAAGTATATTTGAATCACAATTAAATAAAAAACAACGAAAACAATGACGATGATGATGATGAAGTTATGAAGGAATAAGCTGCAAAAATATCAATGCCATACCTTTTTGAAGTTCTTTATCTAATATTACAAACGCAATGTTTAATATACTTTAT
>JARUHE010032131.1:0-16340 GCA_031471125.1 Archaeomysis grebnitzkii | reverse complement strand
GTAAATCACACAGAACAGCGCTCTTTGCCATTGTAGCTAATGTGCTGTATAATATTCTATAATAATAATAAAAAAAAAATTGAAGCTGTCACATGACCTAATGATGTATTCAAGCACCATCATTCGTTTAGTAGTAATGTTAACATGGATGGTCACGTGTTAGTGTGGTCTGTGAATATTTCTATGCTGTTAAATTTTTTGATGTAGTTCCAAACCATAACTGAGTTAGCATGTCGAAATTTATTTTTATATCAGGATACTCATTCGTTTCAAACTGGAACATTCTTCGGTGTTAGCAAAAGTATTTAGAGTTCAGGAAGTGTTTTGCATATATATTGATATTATTTTTATCTGTTCAATTATGTTTTATTGACAAGCTTAACAAGTGTTGTTTGTAATCAAAAACTTTCTAATAAGATGTGTAACAGTATTTTAAATTTACAGCTACCTTGATAACAAATAAAATTTCCTTATCAACCAAGATATATTGTTTGCAAAAAACCATAAAAAATAGTTGAAAATTTATTTTTAAATATGGTATATATAAAACTTAACAAAAACGTTTTAATTTATTCTATAAAAAAGAAGGAAAATTTAATTAGATCTAGCTCTTTGTTTAAGAAAATTAAGTATTCAAAATTGCAAGCAACCCTGTCATTGCTACACAAACTACAGAAAAGCAAACTGGGAGGACCTTTTAACAGAAATAGGACAACTACTTGACAACATTCACAAACATTATACTGACAGCAAACAAACACATCATACCCAAAGATAAATAACCCTTTCCAGAAAACATAAGAAACACAATAAAACAAAGAAACCAAATCGGACAACAGACCCGTCTTGACCTTCAAATCAACATTCTGGACAACATTAGACACATTGACACAAAAACATAAACAAGACATCTGCCGAGAACCTCTAACCAATTGCTGGGACCACAGTATCAATACACATAAACTTTGGATAACAATAGCAGGATTCACAAATAAAAAACCCAAACAACCACTCAGTAACATTCAACAACTAAACAGCAATTACTGATCAATAACAAGACACCTTGTTCAATAAACAATTCATCAACAATGTCACCCACAAAACACACAGACAACAGAAAAATAGACACGCATTAAAAAATTAATCCCAATACCCATGCTCATCACCTCCATCAAAACACAACTAGCAATAAAACAGGCGAAAAACAAACAACTCTACAGGCGCAGACTACAACACGCAACACAATACCCAACATGAAAAATATCAAAAACCATCCCCAAACCAAACAGACCCCTCCACAGGCACTTCCTATAGACCAACCTCCCTCCCTCATATCCCCAATTGCAAAAACCCTTGAAAAAAATCACCCTCCCATACATAACATCAAACAAATCCCCTCAACCATCAACTTGGATTCAGATAATAACACTCCACCACCACAGCACTTAACAAAAACGCTCACCCACAAGAACCATCGCCATAGCATTAGACACAGTATACTTACATGAACTAATGACCAAACTATGCAACACCATCTTCAAATTCATAGCCAATTACACCAAAGGCAGGAAACAATACATAAAATTCAATAACCAAAACTTTTTCATACAGACATAAAAACTGGAGTACCACAAGGGGGAGGGGTCCTATCACACAATCACATATGCAGACATCACCATTCTTTTCTCTCACATCAATCCCCTCAAAGCAGAAACTCAAACACTACCATACCTCCAAGAAATACACAACTAGATCATAGACAATCAACTGCCACTGAATGCCAACAAAACCACCACCACACTATTCACTCCTGACCCAGCAGAATACAGCAACACATTACACCTACACATAAACAACACACTACTACTAACGGTCAAGGACCCAAAAATCCTTGGCTTAACATTTGACCCCAAACTCACCTACTCAAAGCACATAAACAACATGATCACAAAAGTCAAACCTACATCAAACATGCTGAAAGCCCTCACCACCACACACTGGGGGAAAACAAAAGAAACTCTAATCACAATATACCAAACCATCACACGCTCCATTATAAAATATGCAAACACCATCTGGTCCCCCATTACATCCACCTCAAACATCAACAAACTCCAACTCATCCAGAACACAGCTATAAGAACACCCACAGGCTGCACATTTGACACCAATGCACAATGAGACAAAAATACTCCCCATACAAACACATTTAAAACTACATGCCTCACAGTTAAGATAAACCACCCAACACCCAAATCACCCACTTGCACAACAACCCACCAACCCCAGGCACATGAAACAAACCATATTCGACAACAACTACACCACTCCGGAACATACCACCCACCAAACAATAAAACAGCACAAGAAATACCTACACATGTAAACAGTCACAAATTACACGAATAGCACACACAACCAAACAAAGTCCTAAACAGAAAAGAACCTGAAATCAACAATGCCGAACAAACCCTCCCAAGCAACATGCACAAAGCACTGGCACAGCTGAGAACAAACAAATCCCCCGAACTACAAGAATACCTATATAAAATAGCACCTAGCATTCACATCACACTAAACTGCCCACTGTGCCAGCACCCCCTCGCAACACAACACATCTTTTCACATGCCCACAGGTGCGGACAGACTTGGCCCAGGAGGCCCTATGGGTGGAGCTTCCTGCCCGATGGTCTGACCTGCTGGGGTGGGGATTACATCCTCTGACGTGAAGGCCCCATAATCAAATTTTGAATCTTAAACATTTTGTTCTTCCTAAAGTTATTCTTAAAGTGTTTTCTATTTTATGTAGGAGATAAGATTGATCATCACAGGAACATATCTGTATGTTATGAGCATATTTTCTCCTTCTAAATTACTGAAGGCACTGAAAAATATTACAGTACTCTATATAGAATCTACTGTGTAATGTGTCAGAGATATGGAGTTGTAAAGTAATATAAACTTATCCAATAGCTTATCACTGTTTTAGAGGTCTGTTTAAAATCCCTCCTGAATGCCTTTAACAGGTTACTTATACATGCAAGCTGATAAGTGATAAAATTACTCTGAAATTTTGTCAGAATAATTTTATATAAATCTTGCACTAAGTTAAGCATAAGTGACTGGAGGCTTTGAAATTTATATAAAGAAGAAACATATTGTTTAAAAAAAAACATGTAAGTATGAAGAACCTTGCATGTCTACAAATGGATTCTTGCCTGCAGAGATTCATACAATTAAAGAATTTATTTTTGTAGAATATGGTCCAAAAAAATGACTGCATGACTTCATGGTAAGTTAAATTTGTTATTAGAATGGGCAAACATGCATTTAATCTTTGTATGCACATTTGTGTAGCAGGTTCAGAACATTCAGTAAATAATAAAAGTTAATTTTTATAAAGTGTTTATCCATACATATTGAGTAAATATAGCAATGATTGGACGATAGACAAGTTCCTGGTCCGTACTTTTGAAATATGATTGACAATAGGAAATTTACAGAGTGGTAGTTCAAAATACTAGTGCAATCAATGATAGAGGGTACACCAGTTGATTTAAATTAATAGTACAAAACCTTCCCCAATCGTTGAATGTATTTCAAAACACAAGAATAATCAAGTTTATCATTGATCAGTAACTTTTTCTTGCCTATTATGACATTGTTATTATAATATATAATAATTATAATGTAATATGTAATATGTAATAATGTAATAATCATCATTGCTATAATATATAATAATTATAATGTACTAATATTATTGTTATAATATATTATAATGTAATATAATTTTTTGAGAAAGTTTTAAATAAAATGAAGGCTTTAACAATGTATTTTAGTTTTTAATTGTGTGATCTATTTAAAATGTTTAAACATTCTAGTGTTATTTGTAAGACAAATTAAATTTTCAAGTTCATATAATTTTCATTGACAAAACTTCATATTTCAAATTGATGTTTATTAATGATGCAGTTTTGGTTGTATTGTATTGGTTCTCCTTGATTCTCCTTTGGTATGACCCTCCATTTCGGATGTTTTTATTTTCCTCTATTTCTTATTTCTTTCTTTACTTAATTTTATTAGACATTTCATACGCAGAAGCAGCTGTTGGCCTCAATATCTCCAATGTTATATAAATATGTCAAATCATTTTTTTGTGTGTGTATAAGATTCAATTAAAATCGTGTGAAAAGTTGAAAATCTTTAATTATATTGGCAAATAAGCAATTTTGTTATATTGTTTCTAGAATATTGAATCTAATGGTTAATCTTTTACATATAAAATTTGTGTTTAACATTATTTGCCAAACGTGTGTTGTGAAGTTGTTGTACATATGGTATATCGTCTAAAACTATTTTGACAATTATTATGGCTAATTATTTATGAAGATTTTTATTTTGTTTTACAATTTTTTCTAGCCTGTTTTCTTATTTTTCAACTATGTTAATCAGGACTTTCCACTATCAGGAAGTAACATGTTTAATTTAATTTTTCATGATTATGTGAAAGTATATTTTTTATGGAATTTGTGTTAACAGTTTAATTAAGATAAATCGCATAACTTTAATTGGAGATATTTTGTTCTTAATGAAAGTTTACTTTAAAATAAGATTAATCTTAAGTGCGGTTTTCAAAGATTTTATATGACTAGTTTATCTTCATTATATTTTCTATTTTTTTTCACATTTTATTAATGGCAAAAGTATTTGAACATTATGGAGATCTAATTTTAAAGTATCCTAAAGTGTTTTCCATTTGTAATTCCATAAATGAATTACAATTTTAAATAGTTCTTATTTATAATTGTTTTTTTTAAATTTGAAATATAGTTGCCTTTTGTTTTTGTTATTAATTTTCTATTTCAATGATTTTAGAAGTGGTTTCATTTATTTAATGTTTATACTGTATTAACTGCCATGTTAATTCAATTTAATGTTTGTACTGTATTAACTGACCTTTAAATTTTTAGGGAATGCCAGATTCTTGGAACAAGCTTCTGCAAGTTTCAAATATTTCCAAACAAGAACAGAAGAAGAATCCGCAAGCTGTGCTAGATGTACTCAACTACTATGACTCTTCAACTAAAGACCATCAAGCCTCAAAATTTATGACCGTTACTAAACAAATAGGTGAGTCTACACCCTTTCCTTCTCTCCACCCGTCCCCTCAAAGAATCTTGATTATATTTAATCAATCAAACCCTCCTAGAATATTTCTAATTTGGTGGTGACCTAAAAGTTGTGATCTTCGTTTTTGTTGTCTGTAATTCTGCAGGATTACTATAGTTATCTAAATATCCAACTATGATTGTTTAGTCTTTACTCTACAGCAGAATGTATATATTAGGGTTATCATTTCAATTTCTCACTCACATTCCATACTTGAGGATAATCTTCCTCCGGAAGCAACAATTTTTACTTTTAATTTTATTGCAAATATCACTGAGAAATAAAATAAAATTGATGCAACAAAATTGAAAACATTTCGTGGTTTCTACAAATCAAGCTTTTCTACAGACTATTTAATAATAATTTAAGAATAGATACAAGTTGACTAAGTCGTTTTTTGTTGCAAATTTCATAGCTATAGACATTGAAGAAAATAAATTGCCTGATGAAGCCAATGTTTTTGCATTATAAGTGTTCCCAGTAAGACATCAATTACACAGTCTTCAAAAGTATTAAACGAATGGCAGGCCAGCTTGAATAATGTAGAACAGCATAAACTAAATCACAGTATAGCATGAAAGGTATAACATATAAACACATGGCTGTTATGAATTGAGACAGACCATAGAAAGAATATATAATCTTACTGTAGAACATTTTGTTAAATGTGTTGAGCTATCAAACATGACAAGCAATGCATTAGCTTCCTAGAAATTACAGTATTTGCATTAAAGGAATATAGGAAAATAATCACCTAATGAATTTTCTCTTTAAAATCATATCCAACCTTACTTTTTATAACTGTCTAAATAAGGTACAAATGAGCAACCAGTATCTTCTTTCTATTCTTTTCTATGGATCATGATTAGTCAAATCCTGAAATAATCGAGAGAAAAAATCACAAATAGTAAAAATATTTTCAAGCACCATATTGCTCAGTTCATAAACTTAATTAATCCCAAATAATAGATCCAGGATGTAAAAATTATCTCTTGATAGATGATTTACTATAATATAAAATTGTTTGCATTTATTAATTTGAAGGATTTTTTTCTCAAGCAGAGATATCTCTGCGTCCTAGTTATCAAAGAACAGGAAGTCTGTCGAGTTATCCAGCCACTCCGTCACCGCACAAAATCTCCGATGCATCTTCCGGATCTCCTTCCACACCTGAAACCAGTTCTGAAGTTAGCGTAAGTCACAGCCAACCTTTTTCATTCAATTGTTAAATTTCTTCATCGTCTGTCAGTGATATCTTTTTTCACTTTCCATCAACTGCAAAAGTGATTTTGTAGGGCAAATAAACAAGGTGTGGAGTTATTGAGTGTACGTTTACAGAAAATCTGGATCTTTTGTTGACAAAAGTTTAATATGTCAACGAAGGCATTTAAGGAGGATACTGTCATCACAAGGTTATTAATGATTTCGGAAAATGTTCAAACGCACCAGTGTTTGATATGAGATAATTCTCTGCATTTCATACTTGATGATTGCAGGATACTTTAGAATAAAGGAGTCTTCATTGTTTTAACATAAAATGAGTGTCATAAAATTCGTTAATAAACTATTGCATTCAATAATATTACTTATCAAATACAAAATTTGTTTCATTATAGGTACCTGAAGAAGAGGAAGAAGATGAAGAGCCTCCTCCACCTCCGCCAATAGCCACCAGGCCTGAGCGCACGAAGTCCATTTACACGAAACCAATTGAAGAGGCAAACGCGAACGGCACAACACTAGATCGTAATTGCAATCCCCAGGCAACAGTCGTTCCCACCATACCAGCCACTACTACAACACTCACTGCCTCTCCCATCACTGCATCAACCAACACCACAACTACCACCACAACCACTGCAAGGTATTCAATGGCTAACATATATGCTGAAACTTTTGTCAAAACAAGTTTACATTATTATGTTTTGTTGGAACATTTTCAAAATTTTCCCTTTGATTTTTGACAATTAAACAGATTTATTCTAGATTGGTTTTAAGATGGAAGCAAAATTGAATTTTTAAGTTTTGATGAAAAAATTTAAATAGTGAACCCTCAAAATTAATGAATCATAACTTTGTTCACTTGATGTTCCAGTGCCAGTTCAGCCGAAAGAACTGCAGAAAAACAAAAAAAGAAAAAGATGAGCGATGAAGAAATTTTGGAAAGATTACGAACGATAGTGTCCGTGGGAGATCCAAATAGGAAATATACGAAAATGGAAAAAATTGGTCAAGGGTAAGTTCTTTATTTTCAAACTGCTTGGCTACGTTTGATCTTGACTTGAGCTTTGCTTGAATAATTCATTTCCCTTTCCTTGTCAAGAATATGTTCTATACATTGTATTTGGGTTTAGCCGAGATAAATTCCAGTTCTATAAAAGTATTTTGATTATTCTCCTTTCTGACATTTTTATGAAGTTCAGGGAGAAGCTAAACTTTCATTTCTGGATTTACAGACTTGTGTAGGAAATTAGATTTAGGAGTATTAATGACAAAAAAATTTCTTTATAAAACTTTGTCTTCATTCTTGTATAGCAAAGTTCTATGTAGTGGTAGTATCTTCGGTGCTAGCGAAATTAGAGTGCTAAATTATATGAACATTCGCTAAAACTTGCATCTAGTTGTCGAGCGAGTGAAACGAAGTTAAGACAGGTGTTACTTATAGTCTTCATCGTTCGGACATTCAACAAAAGGTTCCAAGTTTTATTTTACTGATAGCTTGTTTGTTTTTTAATATTTTTGCATCAAATTTTCAGAACTGAACAATCAATATGCTTAAAATATAATTCAATAGAATTCTCTTTAGATAATTTAAGATTTTTAGTTATTTTAGGTTAAAATGAGGAGAAATAACTTAAAATCTTTCACATTCAACAAAAAGGTCAAGTTTTTTATTATCAAGCATTCCCTTAGGAAAAAGCTCTATATAGGTTTTATTTTTCCGTCGGCGTTGTCATCGTCCTCTGCACCTGAAAATAAATTAGTGTTAAACAACTTTATTTCAAGAGTTACAGAGAATTTCCATAAACAAAAGTTGTTTGTCTTAACTTTCCAGCCAATATTATTATAAATATTTTTTTTTCAAAAATCAAGATTTACGGAGTTATAAACAAAAAACCCTCAATTTTTAACTCTAAAAAATTTTGAGCAAAAGTTTTAAAGTGTTTTGTTTGAAGAGTTACAAAAAATTGTATTAAAGAAATGTTGCCAGTAGTATTTTTTTAAAAACCCAGCTTAAAAAAGTTATAGTCAAAAACAGACTTTTTGGACTCGGAAAAAATTAGAGCAAAAGTTTAAAGTTTTTTATTTGAAGAGTTACAAATAATTTTATTGAACAAAAGTTGTTTGTTAGAACTATTTAACAAGTGTTGTCAAAAGTAATTTAAAAAAAATAAATATATTTTTATGGAGTTATAGCCAAAAAACAGAATTTGTGGAAATAGCCTAATTCTTACCTAAAAATTGATGTTTTCAATTTATAAGAAGATTTACAGAAAATTTTATTGAAGAAAAGTTGTTTATAATGACCATCAAACCAATATTATCGGAAGTATTCTTTTTCAAAAATTAATATTTAAGGAGTTTTAGCCGAAAAACCCTAATTTCTTAACTCTAAAAAAATTTGAGCCAAAGTTTAAAGTTTTTTATTTGAAGAGTTAAAAATAATATTGTTGAAGAAAATTTGTTTGTTATGACCATCCAATCAAAATTGCCAGGAGTATTTTTTTTGAAAACCCCATCTTAAAAAAGTTAGTCAAAAACAGTTTTTGGACTCGGAAAAAATTTGAGCAAAAGTTTATAGTTTTTTTCATTTGAAGAGTTACGGAAAATTTTATTGAACAAATGTTTTTTTATGATAACCAACATTACCAGGAATAATTTTTTTCATAAAATAAAAATTTATTGAATTATAACCATGCAAGATTGCAGGTCATCTATGGCTAGTTCTAGAATTTTCAAATGGACCATTGAATTTTCACTCTGCAGTTTTTGTACAGCATGCAACAAGAACTACCGGCTGTATTCAACCTTCACCGTAATTGTTGCACAATTGTGTGTGGCTAAATGATCTGCATTTAATATTGTGTATTACCTTTTGGCCAAATCAATTCTCTTGGAGGAAGCCAATGGAGCTCCATACTGGTTTAATCTATTGGTGCCTATTCAGGCTTAAACGGGCTGCCTCCTTGGGGTTGATCGGTGAACCATTAGCACTTGCCAAAAAACAATACATAACAAACAGCTCGAATACAGTTGTCACTGGGTGAGCAAGTACTGTCTAGTTTCTGTTGATATCTGGATGGGTTTTGCATCGTAGGTTGTCTTTTTATCGAATGTTCAAATCTATCCATCCAAATTATATTATCATACATAACTAAGAAAATAATTATTTTATTTATTTAAACATGTTATGACATTTTAAACATAATGAACCTAACCTTATGTGGCAATATATAAATTGAATTGTCCAACTGTATATAATAATGTTTAACATAAGATATTGTTTTCCAACATCCAGAATAACTTGAAGATGCATTGTAAACATTTCCACTAAAGAAAAAAAATAATCTCCAACTTTAAGCCTTGGTGATTAAAATTAATTTAAAATAAAATGTTTCCATTGAAAAGAATATAAAATAAAATGCACTGTTGTATGCAATTCAATACACGAAAAATTAACATAAAACATCACCAATATTTATATTTCGTGCCGTGCAATTTATTTGCAATTGTAATCATTTGTTAATTTTTTTTCAGTTAACATTTAAATTATTTTCCTTCAATGTTTTTTTAAAACAAATTATTACTGTATCTCGATTTTACTATTGGTTCTAATCTCGGTAGGCATAATTTAGTAAAATGCTAAAAAAAATGTTTTTTTTTAATTTCTATTGTTATTGAACAGAAATGACTTTATATAATTCTGAAACAAACTTTTCCAGAATAAGTTTTTTGTTGTAAAGTGAATATTTATTGTAATAGGTTTTCTAATCTTGGTTAGCCACAACTAGGTAAAATTTTTAAATTTCAATTTTGCAGATTTTTTTATTGAACATGAAAGGCTTTATATATAAATCTGAACAATATTGTCTGGGATAGTTTTTTTGTATTATGAATATTTATTTAAATATAATTTTTTCAAATCTCAGCTAGGCACATATACAGTGGGTGAAAATATAAATGTTGCATTGAAATATTTCATCATAAAATGAGGTACAGACATTTAAATGGGTTTATCCATATAAAACATGTAAACGTAACATAAACATTAATATTTGGTCATATTTCCTTTGACCTTGATTACCTGCCTCATCCTACGTGGCATGGAATCAGCAAGAGCCTCGAAGTAAGGCTTCTCCATTTGTATCCACTCTTGTTTAATCAACTTAATCATACTCAAGTGATGTCAGTTTGTACCACTTAAGGCAATTTATGAAAACATCCCATACATTTTTGATCAAGTTGAGGTCTGGGGAGTTACCAGGCCACTCCAAGACATTGATATTTTCTTCTGCAGGCCATTTCTTCATGATGCCACTCCTTGACAAGGAGCCCTGCCATGCATTAATTTTGTGCACTGGTGGTTTTGATAGTGGAGTTTCATATGATCATTTAAGACATGAATATACCGTGGTCCTCGCATTGTCATAAGGGTGTTTTACTGTCTTGACAGTGAACTTTAGGTCATACCTGTCGGATCCTTGTGCTCTCCGTACAAGCTGAGTTGACCCACAGATCATCCTAAAAGTGCTTTCGTTGGAGAACGTCACTCCCCTCCTTGGTCCAATGACGATAACGAAGAAAAAACCGAAGTCTTTTCTTCCTTATACAGTCGGTAATCAATGGCTTCTTGGATGCGTGATACACGAGAGGCCTCAATCCTTTAGGAGGCGATGTTGAATTGTCTGGATTGAAACGTCATCACGCATTCCAGGATGATTCTTCTTGATTTCAGCTGCAGTCATGAAAGGGTCTTTCTTAATACCTTTCTTCATGAGCTCGTCAGTCCTTGGAGTCGTCTTTTTGTTACGTCCTGACCCCTTCTTTCTTTGCAATGTAATGTTTGGCGGGAGATTGTTTGCCGCTTGCTTGAGGCGACATACTGTCATTGGAGAGACATTAAATTCCGCAGCAACACTAATCACAAAGAAGCCATTTATGATTTTTGTGAGAGTCCTGCCTTGTCCTCTGCTGTCATATGCTTGGAAACCATCTTTGACAATTGTTGGTAGTTTGACAGGGGGTCAAAAAGTTGTGTAACACCGTAAAATGGGTGCGGCTGAGGTGTAGAGCAGTACACCCACCCTCGTCAATGTCTGTCTTACACTAATTTCCTGAATAGCACACCACCTATAGTACTGACCAAGTACTGCTGCTAGACATACAATAAAACAGTTAAATATAAACAGTGTTAGCTGAAATCAATAAAATAATGTTACCTATTTTCCATGTAACATTTTTTGCACCAAATGTCACATTTTTTTGTGCCCACCGTAGAATTAAGAAAGAAAATGTATTTTTATTTTACAGATTTTTTCATTGAATATGAATGGCTTTATATATAATTATTTTTTGTAAAAAGGTTTTCAAATCTTGGTTGTTTTCATAACTTTTACTCGGTCACAGCCTTAATTCGTTTACGAATTTCCTTGACCATGTTTGTTTGGTGACCTACAGTTATTATTTACATCTTAAATGAATAGTTATGAAGCATACATTAAATATTTAACAATGTTTCATATTTAAATAAAAAAAAAAATCCACACGAGCCATTGGTGACCATGGCCCTCTGGTAGAAGTTGTTACTTTAATTTTGATTTTAAAAAATTTTCAGTCATGTGTAGTTTTAGCATTTCTGATGCAGTTGTCAACTTGTCATCGTTGGTGGTGTTGTACAAACTCTTGAATGATTATATATCTTTATTACTTTTTGTATTTAATTTGACCATTCAGGTCGTGCATCATTAAAAAATCTTTAAATAATGATCTAAATAATAGTTTTTTCTTTGGATTTATTTTTCTGAAAAATTTACATTCATTCAATTTTTAGCAAGTTCTATTTATCTACTCCATACCAGATTGCCTGTCATCTGTAACTAGTAAAGAAGTTATGGCAGCCCTCCTACAATGGTTGCTTGATCATGCAAGCAATAGTCACAGAATTTGACCATTATTTTAATTTTTCTTGTGGTTGATAGATATTGTGTGCCCAATTTTTGTTGAGCTTGCCAGCGGCGAAGCTCTAAGGTATCGTCGGTTTAGTAGTTGTTTCCAAAATATTGAACTAAAACATTCAAGTTTTTGTTTGTTGACCTACAGTTATCATTATATCACAAATGAGCAGTCATGAAGTGTACATTATAAAATCCCAGCAATATTTTTTAAAAACTTATAATTATTGAGATATAAGGTTTTTTTTTTTGTGGAGTTTGCCATTTTTCCATACTCAAGTAAAACATTTGTTTTTTTTTGTTTGCTGACCTACAGTTATCCTTTATATCTCAAATCAACAATTATATGGTGTACATTAAAAAGTCCCATGCAATATTTTTTGAAAAAACTTAGCATAATTGAGATAATAAGGATTTTTTTTGTGGAGTTTGCCATTTTTTTCGTATTCAAGTAAAACATTTGGGTTTTTTGTTTGTTGATCTATAATTATCATTTATATCTCAAATTAACAGTTAGGAGGTGTACACTAAGAAATCCCAAGCAATATTTTTTATATAAACTTATAATTCTTGATATAAGGATTTTTTTGTGTAGTTATCCATTTTTCTCTATATTCAAATAAAACATTCAAGTTTTTTGTTTGTTTTACCTACAGTTATCATTTATATCTCAATTCAACAGCTATGAAGTGAACCTTTAATGTTGAGCTATTTCTTCATATTTAGACAAGTTTTTTTTTCGTACATGCGAGGCATTGGTGCCAGCAATCCTCTGGTTTGTCTTAAAAGTGCAAATGTTTCACAAACTAGTTTGATAATTAAACTTTTTTCAGGCTGTTCCTGCCAAAAGAGAACCTTTTTCAACATTCTCCAGCCATGGAGGAAAGTTTAACGAAGATCTTTTCATAGCCACACCGCAAAAGTTTCAAGACTTTATTATTCTCTATATGTCTTGGAACCAAAAAAATACCGGGAAAATAACCGAAGATGATTTTCTTCTAGTTCTTGATGATTTATTGCAGTCCCAGGAAAACATGTTTGCATTTGTACTGTTTTGCCTGGGATTTAATGGGAAAGTAAGCTTTGATGATCCACATGGGAAGGATGTTAACATTGATGACCAACATGGGAAGGAGGTAAATATTGATGATCAACCAAGCCATAAGTTTGATGGAGAGTTGAGTCACTACATTAAAAAGTTGAAGCATTTGTTTGAAGATAAATTTGAACATGTTTGCGAGTCGACCAAGTACGAAGCATACTGCATGGCTCTCTCCAGTGATCATTTCGATAAGTTTGAGATGTTGGTTGACCTGTACATGCTGCACACCCATAATCATTATTTCTTTGTGCTCTTGAAAGAGCTTAAATCACGAATGGCACATAGAGAGGTCTTAGCATTTGCTAAATGCCTCAAGATTACAAACCTTTTTAGTGCAAAGGAGATGTTGCAAATTTATGTCGATGGTTTTACCACTGAACTAGAAGAGTATTTCAAATTTGATCAATTGTCTGTGCGTGCGTTTGTTATGACGTTTGATTCGGTGTTTGATGGAAAATTAGCATTACCGAAACGAAGCCGTATACATTATAAAAACAAACGCAACATTCTCGAAGACCATTGGCATTTTTTGATGAAATTGCTGGAAGTTCATAACTTAGAAATGTATTCGTTTCCAAATATTAGGAAAACAAAACTACAATTTGAAATCAAACACATATTTAAGAAATATTTTATATACAAATCAATAGAGTTGAATAGTTTCTCTGAGTTTCTTACTGATATTGTAATTAGTAATCGAATTGTTGTCAAGATGTTAGCCCCCCTCTTCACTTTTTATGGAGTCCAGATTTATTATCAATTGGATGAAAGCAGATTGTTATTTGATGTGCAGGACAAGAGGAACTTTGAGGTGGTAAATAGTTATGTTTCCGGGAATCTGGAAAGAAATAATTTTGAAAAAAATACTTTGTACTCTTCTGAAGAATTGCAGAACTTTCATTCAAAAGGACTTTATTCTTTATATCCAGATCATCCGTTTTCATTACAAAAGGTTATTGTTGTTAATGATGCAAACTCTTTTTTGAATTGTATTGATTTTATTAACGCCAACAAAGTTATAGTAATTACATGCGAAACCATGAAAGTTCCTGGAACTGTTAATAAGAAAAAGATTGCAACTATTACATTTTCAAATTTTACATCCACTTTTATTGTGTGCGTTGTCTCGCTTGCTGGAAGAATATCCCCTTCTTCTTGGCAGAGACTTGGAATATATTTGGCAGATAAGAAAAAGCTAAAAATATGTTACAAGTTTGATTGCTTTGAAAAATGTTTGTATGACATCAATGACATGTTTTTCATGCTTAAATTTAATAACTTAATAGATTTGTATCATTATGCCGTGAAATTTAATCTCCAATGTGACCGACTTGAAGATATGATTGTGAGCTTTTTTGCGATAGAAATTGATCACAGAGAGATTGAATCAAACTGGGCAACAGAATCCCTCAGTGGCTTTCAGGTGATTCACTTGATGGTTAAAGCCGACTATTTGTTGGCTCTATATTATTGTACTACCAAAGTTTTTGTATTGCAAAAATGCTCCATCCCTCGTCCATGTGAATATCTTTATAAATTGGATGAGAAAAAGGCCATTGAAAAAAAGTACTCCCATTTATTAAAGATAATGGATCAATATAATGAAGTTAAGAAAAACAAACTTGCCACATCCAAGAAGAAATTAGGAAGCCCTCAAAACAAGAAAATAAAATCCTCAAATGTTGATGATGAAGGAAATGAAATACGAAGAACCAACATGTCCTTAAATGAAGAAGACAATTTTGATTTCAATGAAGACCTTGAAGACGTTTTAGCGTCTGATAAATGGATGAGTAAAATAACCAACCTGTGTGTGATGAAATGACTATATGAATTATTTCTTGTACTGTTGCCCTTCTCATATGTGATGCTCTTTGATTTCTTATTTAATTAAACTAATTTTTATTCACTAAAGAAGAACATATTTTCATTGCAAAGCCCTATTGATATGGTGATGAAAAATAAGATATTGTACATCTAAAACTTCCTTGTTTAAATTTTAAAAAATTGTGTTTGCTTTTAATAATTTTCATTTTTAAGATTGGCTAAATAGTTTGTCTCAAAATTTACTATTTAATGTTTTTAAAGTTCATTTAAATATATAAAGTCTTGTTTTATCCAATTATAAACTTTTCAACACTGAACATTTTGATTAACCTTTTAGTTATGTAAAAAATACAACAATTTAACATAAGAATGACTTGAATTTCAAACTTTGCAGTAGACTAAAAATGTTTACCTTAGACAATTGATTATATAGCCTTGTGCGGAAATCTATGATTCATCTAGAAAAATAGAGAAACGAAACAGCCTAATTGTAATGGATTTAACTGTTTCTTCTTCCTGTAGAAAATGGTTTGACTCACATATTCGTTGAAAGTACATCAAAATCTTTAGGGAAAACATATTTCCGATGTGGAAATTTGTTTTTGGGATCTCCTAATATACCGTATATATATATGTGTTGAAGGAAATAGTGATTGCACAAAATGAGTCTGTTTGTTAAATAGTTTGGTTTTTAATCAGAAAGGTATGGGAAGACCAGATACCTTAGGAGTTGTGTTTACTGTTTTCATATATACATAACATAACAGAACATAAAATAAAATTTTCATTTTAAAGGACATTCTAAAATATAATTAAACTCTAGACCTGTCAAGGTATTTAAAAAAATTAAATCAACATTTGGCAGGAGAGCTGCAGTGAATATATGCGTTTAGGCAAATGCATATGCAATTAAAAAAAACATGCGTTTAGGCAAATGCATATGCTATTAGAAAAAAGCATATGCGTTTAAACAAATGCATATGCATTTAAGAAAATGGATTATATGCATTTTAGTACATATATATATTAATTTTAAATAGAGAAAGTTACAAGTTAAATTTATGTCG
>JARUHE010032020.1:0-16348 GCA_031471125.1 Archaeomysis grebnitzkii | reverse complement strand
GTTTTCCAATCATTAAACTGGATCAATTATAGGAGGATCCTATCACAAAAGCGACTAACAAAAATGAGAGAGGAGAAAATAAGTAACGCCAACAAATTATTTAAATAATGTTCTTAGGCAATTTGTGATTCGATAACGCATCGATCATGATAACAAGCACATTTATCTACGGTATTTATAAAAAAAACAATTATCTTGAATAACAAATTATAATTATCAACAAATGAATGATTTTATAAATTCCAAAGTTTTAAATAGCAATGATACAAAATGTACCAGATGAAGGCTGTTCAATTTTTGCCAGTCATATCAAAGGTAACAATCTAGTGAGATACTAATTTCTAAAAAGATTTTTTTAAGACAATGCAATATTAAATTATTTATCCTTTTTTACATATTGCAAATTGAAAATGGTCGATCGGCCAATGAGTGTTGTTTTGTTAACAACACTTTCCCGTCCACTAATATTTTGATTTGCTCGTAGAGTTTCTTTTTACCAAAGAAATAGTCTATAAATACCAAATAAGGTTGATAGGCCTAGATTCAATTATTTAAAAACAATATTATTTTTTTCTAGATGTTCCCGAATTCAAGATTAAAATGAATTTTTACCTCAAATATTCATACATTTTTAGCAAACTTTGCTACGAAGCATCATTAACGTATCTCAAATTTTGTTTTTATTTCTTGGAGAAAAAACATAAATATCTATAAAAACGGCGACATTGTTTTTTTATATAGCCTACCGGTAAAACAATGTTTTTGTTTTAGTTTTAAACAATAAATCATTCATTATAAATGTATACTGCCTATTTTGAATCATGAGCTCTTGTAAATAGTGAAATAAAAATGGCGGCGCGTTTATTTCTTGAATCGGGAAAAGGAAACACTTTTCAGAACCCCACTCGTTGAATATTTAATTGTTATTTTAATAATTTAATATGTTTTGATATTCCAAGAAACTTTTATTCTTCACTAATTAGTGCATCAAAGAGTGGTTAAGGAGTTATGAAAGTTTTTTATCAAATGGGAGGCACTCATTATCATGAAAATAGCGTTAGATTTACGCTCTGGGATCGACATGAAAAGGTAAATCCAAAACATGATTGATTTTTGATTCAAACGTTGTTAACTACTGAAATGTGTGCGAAACATGTTTTTAACTCGTTGTGATACGATTTGAATATGTGATACTTTTTGAACTATATTTTTAAATACGTAGAAAACGCAATTAAATTAAAAAAAGATAATTCATTTTTTTTAAAAAGTCGATTAAGATCATGACTTTTATATATTCGTATAATTCTGATTATTTTTTAGTAAAGTAAATATTAATTGAAATAATAGGTTTTTAAATCTTAATTGGTTAGGCACAATTAAGTTAGTAGAAATATGGAAAAAAGTTTAATTATATATACATATATATACGGTATATATATATATATATATACATTACAAAATTGATCGGATGTTCCTAGACATAGCCTAATGCCTTACGTCTAGAATTTATTACTCATATATTTATAAGTAAATTTTTGAACAAAACTGGAAAAAAAGAAGCTTGCTTCAACAGGTTGTCAAAAAACACATTTTTCACAACCTGTTCAAGGTAGCTTTTTTCCAGTTTTGTTCAAAAATTTACTTATAAATAAATAAAGTTTATCTACAGTATTGAACATTAATAACATAGTTTAACTAAAATAACAGATACTTTATCATACACTATCCATCACATAGATAATTCTGCAGTCAAAATCCGCATGCAAAAAAATGAATGTGTTTTGATAAAAACTTGCATGTGAAACGTTTTGCATTTGCATTTGAACACAACTATAGATAAATTTGAATTAGCAGCCTTTATTGGTGACATCAAGCCGACCTTAGTGCCGTTTTTTCAGTAACCGGGATTAAATCCAAAATGGCAGTTTGTCCTTTCAGCAAAATTAAGATATTTGGGTAAACACCGATCTAACTGTGTTATGTGATCCACCAAAGTTTTTTAATCGGGTTGTTTGGTAACCTGTAAGAATCACAGATGTTTTTGTTTTGACAGCCAATCAGCGACAAGTACAATACAATTAAAAAGATTCCTTAAATACAGTTGTTGGTATTTTGTTTTCATAAAATGATTAGTCATAATAACCATGGATTTATGAATTATTAATACACATAAGGATTGTAATTTTCATTGGATAGGATAAAGTATTTTTATTGAGATTGTCATGTACTTTTAATTTGTCTGCTAAGGGATACAAGTTTGTTCGTTCTTTGAAAAACATTGAAAAGTCGATATTGTAATGTACTTTCTCGTTAACCTCAAGTTCACCCGGGGTTGTCAGAAACCCTGCAAGAACAGCCTCCACATTTTCAAATTGGTTGCATTTGATTGTACTGGAAATACAGTAGCTATTACTAGCATTTAATTATTGGCAGTGATGCCAAGTTTATTTATTTCAACAAAATGCGGCATTCGTTTAGTTTGTAGGCGCCGAAAAAATATTTCAACACATTCCCGCATATCCAGATAGGCCATTTAAAAAGTATTGTACATTTTTCAAGTCACTGGTGTACCAAACGCAAGTAGAGTTTAGTATTGGTACACATTGGTATTGGCAAAATATGCCGATTGATTTTATATATTTTAGGCTAAAACAATCAAAACGAGGGCTGGGGAGTCGGAGTCGAACTAATTTATAGACTTGAGGAGTCGGTCTTTCAAACATCCAGGAGTCGGAGTCGGATGTTTAGAGTCCTGACCCCCAGCCCTGATTAAAACAGGCTCTTTTTTTCTGAACTGTTCCATTGTTAAGATATTATTGTTTTTTTAACATACTTAAAGTTTGTTTTAAACAATAAAACTTATGTTATAAAACAAAAATGTCTGTACACAAAGTACACGAACGCAAAATTTTGTAGAATGAAATAACCCTGGCTATGCTGCCAAAATTGATTGATTGTATAAATAAAGGGGCCAATGCCCAGAGCTGCACCCAGAGGGTATTCAGCACTTTCAAACAACAAGATCAGAACTAAGTAACATAAAAAGGATTAAAAACAGTGCCAATCAAAGCCGATAAAACAGTCCAGTGGACCTTAAAAACTCAACTTAAGCATGAATCGGAGTACCTTCATTTAAAATCCTCGCTAGAGGAGAAAAGCGAGGGAGGGGATGGATTGATTATATATACGGGCCAATGCCAAACACTGAGGGTGTTCAGCACATGTGAGGGACAAAATTCAAAAATTGACAAGTGAACGCAACCAACGCACAGTGCCAACAAACAGCTCAAATTTTGACAAAGACAAAACAAATTGAAATTACTTTTCAGAAATATTTAATTGAAGTAAACCGCTTTTTAAATTAAGCTCATGTAAAAAAACTATGTGGTTAGGTTTTAAAAACTCATCAAACTCGGTATAAAATGTCCTTGGTAATGTAAATTTGTAACACAGGTGACGCACAACTTTGTTTTCTCCTATATATTTATTTATATATATATATATATATAAGTATATATTTTCAAACACAACATTATATCAATAACACTAGTTTATAACTTTGCAGGGATTACTGTGAAGGTAATTTTGAACCACTGCCCTCGGCCGCATAGGGTTCGCTCTCCAAACCACATGAACAGTGGAGCCTTATCCAACTATACTATCCTCATCTACAAATATGCTTTGACATTTTCATTTTTCCAAGCTAGTGTTCAACAAAGTTATTATCATTATTCCCAAAGGACTTTGGAAAACTAAAAACATTTTTAAATATGAAAGCGTATTTGAATCGGCTATTTTTGTAGATGGGGATGATGCAGATGGATAAGGCACCACTGTTCATGTAGTTTAAAATTGCCTACACATTAATGCCATAAAGTTCTAAATTCTGAATAAATTAAACTCAACATTAAGCCTCGTCGGTTGAAGTTATGATACAATTGACTTACAAAATACCACAATATAACGATTATTTTAATGTTTTTTAAAAAAACTTTCAGCAGCTAAAAAGAAGAAAATTGCATTGACGAATGAGTTTTTTCCTTACGAAAGTCCTAACGTTCAACTAAAAGGTAAAAATCAACTTTTAATTCGTGCACTTGTTGCATTGTAGTAGAATATAATTGTGGTTGGTATAGGTATTTATAATAGTTTGGACTTGAACGAACTTTCTCAAATTAAAGCTTGTTTATAGGTTTTATTTTATATTCCTGACATTACAAAATACTCTTCTTTATCAACATTTACTTAAATTTATAAATGTATGGAAATAAAAAAATTATTAATACTACCAATAGGTTATTCAAAACTAGCCCTATATACAAACTCAATTTGATTACACTTTTTTTTTCAGCGTTTCAACATTTATTCCATACATTTTTTAACAGTAAGGGCGTTATTTTAGTCGATGTCATATTTGCTTTATCTAAGTATTACCAACGCCGACTTTACAAAAAACCTCATTCTCACTTGCCATACATATTTGAGTTACAAACAAACGTGATGTTGATTTAACTTTTCTTAATTTCTGATTAACTTGGTGGATTGTAGAGCAACTATTTTAATATTGATTGAACGACAAGTTGATCCTGTATCAAAAAAAGATGGAACGAGAACTAACTAAGGATTTCGATGTGGAAGGGCCGTAATAATCTGCGTTGGCATTACTACAATATAAATGCGAGTAGCCCATTTATAATTTTAAAACTTTGTTATGGTGATCTGTTGCTTTGGTCATTTTTTATTAGATGCCAAAGGTCATCATAAAAACAGTTAAATAAAACAAGTCTTTAAGTTAATTGTATCAACACCGATAAGGCAAATAGGAGATGTACTAAAATAATGTTATTACCATAAAAATTCAATATAATAAGTCTTAACTATGATCAAACATAATTCATAGTTATGAAGAGCCTAGTGGTCGTATTAGTTTATTTTTCAGATACATTTATAAATATAAAAAGCATCTTGTAATGACAGGAATATAAAATTAAACAAGCTTTATTTTGAGAATGAGAAAGCTCGTCAAGTCACACTATATAATAAGCACCATTACCAACCACTAAACGTAATTACAACTTACTTTACTGCAATTAAATGAAATGGTTAAAATTTGATCTTTCGTCAAAGCATTTTTCCTATTTTTAGCGTTTTTTTTAAACGAATTGAGCATCACGTTAAAATAATCATATCTAAAAGTTATATTGTGTTTTGTAAATAATTAGTTAAATTTATTCAGCTTTGCTTGGGTTTTCAGAAGGTTTTATTTGAAAATATTAGTCCACCCATGAACTAAGAACAGTTTTCAATACCGAATCACAAACAGATATTTACATGTCCTAAACTGAACAGGCGGTTTATTTAAAAAAAAAATTGCTAAGGGTTTTATTTAGGAAAAAAATTAGCGGTCTCTGGTACTATGCAACAATTTATTTAATGCAGGATTGCTAAATACCTATTAGGAATTATACAAGTCCACTCGATTTGACATCTAGGATGAATGGAAAAATAGTAACGCCGTACCTAATACAGTTAAGTTTTAAATAAAATAGTTAATCAACCACATACCATTATAAAAACATTCATTGATAAGGGTGAGAAGAAAATTGATTAATTAAATGACCCAATTTATTTTGTGGTTAGTTGTTCAATTTATTGATGAAGGAAAAAAAGGAAACTTTCACCATAACTCATGGAACTAGCAATATTATAAAGACTTTCAAGCCAAGAGTATCAAGTACGGCGTCGCTATTTGGTGCAGAGACAAACAAAATGGAAAAAACTAAAAAAATGTAAGCTCAAAGAGTGGGTTACAAAGTGAAAAATCATCATTAACTCAAACAATTCACGCCACATTTATTTCAATCATATTTGGTGATGCACGAACAAAGCTAAAATACAAAACTAGCTATAGACGACGGGTTATCCAGCGTGAATTCAACATTCTTTTTGTTTATAATTTGATAGATATTTTTTGTATGAAAAAATTGTTTTAGGTTATACTGGGTGGGTGGTCCTTATAAACAACTTTCGTTCCAACAAAATTCTTTTCCTCAAATAAACTAGTTATGCCTAAACCACATTCTGCTTAAATGTACAATACAATTGAATTATTGTAATAAATAAAAAAAATTTAAATTCCATTACATTGTATTTATACATGTATTTTTTATTCAACTCTGACAATTTGAAGCAAAAATATTACTTCAACCTTTTGCTGAATGCGAAATATTTTATTATTTTTCCTCATTTCAACCTTGAATAGCAATTTTTATAAATAATATAAAAAGAATTATATTGCAAGCAGATTTATTGATAAGTTCTGAAAATTTAGTGCAAAATAATATCAAGAAACGAAAACCATTAATCTTTGTTGAATGGCCAGACGACGGAAAAGTAACGCTTTTGTCTAACTTCGTTGCACTAGCTTGATTAAAAATGAACTGGCTCAAAATTTTTAGAGTTAAAATAAGTTTTTTTCGGCTATAACTACTTTAGATGATCATTAAAATACAATTTACTGTAAGTCTATATTTTTCCAAAGTAAATTACTCTTGACAACAATCTCTACAAATTGTGTTTGGCTACAACAAACATTTTTTCAACAATCTGTACAATATTTGTCAAAGTCATTGCAAACAACTTTGTTCAACAAAATTTTCTGTAGCCCTTAAATGAAAACTTTTTGGCTGTAAATTTGTTCGAAAAAAGGACTGGACAATAAAATAAACTACTCCAATATTTTTGCAGTTAAAAATAACAGCTTCATTTAAAACAAAAACCAACAGTTTCTTAGTTATAATTCCATAAATGTTTTTGGAAAAAAAAATATTTACAACAAAATTAGCAGTAAGGTTAGATGGACATCTCATTTATGAACTATATCTGCAAGTCTTAAAATAAAGTTGTTAAAACACAAATTGATTTCCAGGTGCAGACAACAGAAAAACAAAACCTATATAGAGCGTTTATGGAAAATTGATAGAAATGTTACTTAATGAAAATAAAGTAACAAATAACTGGTAACTGCAAAAGTGGGATGGTTTGATGGAGATGATGCTAAATTGATTATATAAATAGAAGAGTCAATGCATAGCACTGCCAGATTCAAGTCATGATTGTGACAATATACAAAAATAGTTTAGCAATTCAGCACTTTAACTATATTTCAAGTGTATGAATATGAAAGTAATCAGGCGTAGCAGAGAAGGAACTTCGGCATGAAAGAAACGAGCATCAATGGAAAGACAATGCATTAATTTTACAACTTCAGCTAGACAAATGACCATTATAAATCAAGTCATGATTGTCGTAAAGAACAAAGTAGACAATTTTTTTAGTAATCTCATTGTGTAAATGAAAACACTCAAACCAAGTTATGCAATCACTACAATAAACTAAGTTAGTTTTCACTCTAAATAAAAAACATTTCCAATCCATTTTTATGGTGGTAGGAATTAGGTGGTTAGCATTATGTCAAACAGAACTTGCCTTGAACGTTTTTTTTGTAAATTGGAAGATCTTTACACCTTCTCAGAATGCAAGTTTTCTAAGTTTGTATCCAAGAAACATACAAAATATCCTTGATATTGTTAAATAAGATTATAGTGGCTTTAAAATCATGTTCACTTAGGGTTACTTGGATGGCAAATGACATATTAATCTATGCCATGTAATTAAGATAGCAAAATTAAATTTTTTTTTCATCATTTAAGAATAACGTAACCACTAATGGAACTGTCGTTGGTGGAGTAACATTAGCAAGATGCTATTATGACATCACCACTTGGTAGAGTAAGATTAGCAAGATGCTAAGTTAGAAATAGCAAGTTGTTGCGATAATGGGTCATCGTAGGTGTCACCTACTCGCCTAGCAACATCTCGCTATGTAAAAACGAACATCCCGACGATAACACCACTGGAAGGTTCTCTACCGCCATTACCATTTCGAAAGGGTGAAAAAAAATTGACGAGCTTAAGTTTATTTAAAGTCTTCTGCCTCTGCGACCACTCTTCCTCCTTGTGCTGTCAGATGGGACTGGGGTGACATCCTGCAATGATGAAGCTCTTGTTAAATACAAAGGACAACAAATGTTGAAAAAAGGAATTGCTCAATAACCCTCTACCCCGTAGGTCACACAGGGAACAAAATTCAAATCATAGTTAAAACAGTGAGAACACAAAAATTAATTCAAGTGGAAGAGGGTTAAAAACAAAGCAAAACAAATGTTACCAATGAAAACTAATTTATTAAATGTTGCCAAAAAATAAACAAAAAAGAAAAATCTTTAGTATTGTCTAGACGCAAATCAATGTTGGGTCATTCCATGCCAAATCAACAAGTGGTTAGTTTAGAATTTTTTGTCAAGATGTAGTACTAATTCAATAAATAATGCAAGTTTTCAGACCTCTTTATCTTTCATAACTCAACCTTTTATTAACATGTTGACCACCACATGGTACATAGCAGGGTGATGAAAAATATTTTTTCATTATAAAGAGCGTTCATTTATGATCGTTTCTTCAAGTTTTTATTGCAGAAAAAGAACAGGTAGGGCTAATTTTTTGGTTAAAAACGAAAAAAACTAATAAACAAACATTTTTCACTTTTGAGCAAACTTTTAACACAAAGTAATAGCTGAACTAAGTGTATGAACATGAAATTTGAAATGTGTACTAATTAGTAACAAAATTCTTGTTTTAAAATCATTTTTTTAATTCAAATCATACTAAAACAATGTTGAATGATTTTTATTGAATAAAACTTTCTTGATTTAATAAAATTGGTCAGTGATTTAGATCAAGAAAAGTTGATTTAAATCAAAACTATAACATTGTGTCAATGTGATTTAAATCAAGAAAAGTTTGGTTGAGAACTTTCTTATATCAATTCTATTCAACATGGAAATGGATCGCATTAGAACAAGCGAGGCACCCCACATTGAGCGTACCTAATTTGTGATATTGCCGATCAAGATGTGATCCTACTTTGCAAAGAACAAATGGTACTAAAAAACAGAACATTAAAAAAAATAATAAAATTTGACTCAAAACTTTTTATAAATTATTTCAATGCAGTGGTTGCGGTCGATAATTAGGCAGTATTTTCATTTTTGCACAATACTAGACGGCTGCAATCGTCGACCACAACCACCATTCTCTAAAAACTTGGTTTTATGAGAAATTGATCTAGCTCAAGGAAAAGTTGAATGTTGGTTACCTCACTTGAGCTAGTGTCGATTCAAATAGCATAAGTGAGGTAAGCTCTATGATATTAGACTGTTAGTAACCTCACTTATGCAAGACTTCATACTATTATAAAATGTATAAAACAAACAAGCAAAACCATTTTTGCATGGGCAAGAACACTCTTGGGATATTACCACAGAGCAAACATTGCATCTAAAACTAATACAAATCTTAACCCTATAACGCCCGAATTATTTATGTCATAAGATCTATAACACAACAATGTTTGCATTGAAAATAAGCTTTTTTAAACGTCACTTAAAAGACCCCATGGGCGTTATAGGGTTAAGTGCAAATGTTCGTTTGTTCAACTAATGTTTCACATTAAGCTGTAGTAAATTCTTGGATTTAGATAGTGACTGTATTATCACAGCCACTAAATAATGTCAATCAATGCTAGTTATGATAAGTTTCTTCAGCCAATCACAGCAACTGACCCTGGTGACGTCACAGTCACATGACTGCTTCGAATATGTTGGTTGGTTGGTTTGTCTTCAAACCAACTAACATTCAAAGCATTCACATGACCGTGACGTCACCACCGCCAGCTCGTTGCGATTGACTGAATAAATTTATTGTAATTAGCATGGATTGACATTTCAGTCGTTTTGTGACGTCACCACTGTCATTTTGTGGTGATTGGCATTTCTTAGTGGCTGTGATAATACAATCACTATCTAAATCCAAGAATTTACTACAGCTTAATGTGAAACATTAGTTGAACAAACGAACATTTGCACTTGAGATTTGTATTAGTTTTAGATGCAATGTTTGCCATTCTATTTCCAGATGAAATAGTGGCATTGCATTTAATCATTCAAGACATTGTAGAGGATTTATAGGGTAATAGTATTGAATGCAACAAAAGAAACAAGACATTATAGTGTAGTCAGGTTGTATTTGTAACGTAGTAGTATCGAATGAAACAATTATCAAGATATTGTAGAGTATTTGCAGGGTAGTAGTGTTGAATGTAGGGTAAAAGCACACAACTTACCTCAATGCGACCAATCTTCATTCCAGCACGAGCCAAGGCCCGGAGAGCAGATTGACCTCCTGGTCCAGGAGTTTTGGTCTTGTTGCCACCAGTGGCACGAATCTTGATGTGCATTGCGTTGTAACCCAAAGTTTTGCACTTTTCGGCCACGTCCTGAAATTACAAAATGGTTTAATTTTTTAATTTAATTTAATTTAATAACTTTAATTTAATTTAATAACTTTAATTTAATTTAATAACTTTAATTTAATTTAATTTAATTTAATAACTTTAATTTAATTTAATAACTTTAATTTAATTTAATTTAATAACTTTAATTTAATTTAATAACTTTAATTTAATTTAATAATTTTAGATTCTCCTGTTCTTTCATTTGTTTCAAATAAACTTTTCTCTGAACCTTCAAACAAAAATCTCAGTTAACCTATAATTTTATTTTTCTTATAAATACATGTTTTAACAAGTACGAGTAAATGCTACACATTAAAAGCTGTGTTTGAATGTTAAAACAGTTTCTAAAATTGTTTCATTTTTCAATATAATTCTTTATATATTATATTAACCCTTTTCTTTCATAACAAAAATACCTCTAAACCTTAAAAAAAAGGTCAATCATGAATTGGCTAAGTCTAAGGACTTGTAAAATTTCTTCTTTGAAAAAGTACAAATTTCAGGCAAATAGGTCTTTCAGGAATTCTACCTTAGAGTCTCCTGTTCTTTCATTTCTTTTAGCTAAACTTTTCTCTAAACCTCAAGATAAAACTATTTTAACCATGAATTTCAAGTTTTTAATAGAATGTATGTTTTAATAAGTAAATATGGATTTAATAAAAAATATCTTTAGTGATACCAGTGTAGAATGTTATGTTTATTTTCAGTCGATCAAACTTTTTTTTTCTTTTGAAGAAAGGCAAAATTTTCGTAGGGTCCACAAAACAACAGGTCAAATAGAGAAGTTGTTTTTCAAACACAGTTTAAGAAGTAAATACTGATTTCACAAAAAAAATCCCTAGTGGCATCAGTGTGGAATATTGTTCTTTATTTTTATTCGAGCAAACTATTCTTTCAAATACTGTTTTTTTTTTGTGAAAATGGCTAAACTTCGGTAGTTTACAAATCAACCACCACACCATCAACCATGATGTTAAGGACCAAGATTTTTTGTTTTGTTTTTCGAGGTTTGTTCGACCTCTAACCCAAAAAAGCACAAAGTGGCATATTTCTGCAATAAAAACAATCAAAACCAAACTTCCTCTTTAAAATGGAAAAATATTTTTTAGCACCCTGCCAGTAACAGTAAAAATTTGAGGTCATTTATAGAAGCTGGTGTTTCAAACTTAATAAATGGGCCTATGCCCAAGTGTGCATCACACTCAAACTACAAAGTTATTCCCAGGCCAGGGTGCTAGAACATATTTTTCCATTTTAAAGAGGATGTTGCAGAAAAAGGCCACTTTGGGCTAACTTTTGGTTAAAGAGGATGAAAAAATCTTGAAGGACAAGAAACCCTGGTTTTAGCACCATGCCCCAGACTAATACCATAAAATATAAATATTTAATTTAACATTCAATTGGTATGCGTAGGCTTAGCCTTTATAAATCTAAACAGTGTAATCTTCTATTAATAAACAAATAAACCAACTTATTTTATGGGTTTTTTTTTGCTATGATTATTTTATTAACTCACTTCACCACTACAATTGTGTTGTTCAAGCTGACTTATATTTTATTAAGATTTGGTGTAATTTGAAAATAATTTAATTTTGAATAAGATCCAAATGGGATTATCATTTGAATTCAAAATGAGCAGCAAAAAACATTTAACTGATTTTGTCTAGACAAAATTTCTCCTTCAAACCTCCGAAACATTACTGATTCTGTTTGAGGCTTTCACTTCTTTAATTTAATATCAGTATTTCTTCACAAAACAGACTAAAGTTGCACTTTTTCATATATTCATTAAATTTTAAGTCGACTGTTCTCAGCAGCATCATTAAAGTTTCAGTCTGTCTACTGCCTGAATTTGGTTTTTATATTGCCATTATTAAAAACAAAAAATGCTCATTTATGACGCTGTTAATTGGGGTGAATTATGAATGTAAGTGGGGTGAAATGGTAGACCGAAATTATGTCAATCAACCTTGGAATCCACTGTATGATTTTGCATACCAAATAAAGTTTACATAAAAGTATGCAAACAAAATTATGATTTGTTATGCGTAATTATATTCATTAGAGAGCAGCTGTCGCCAACAGCGTCTTCCATAGTAAAAATTACTATAATTTAAATTATTTCTTATGTGTCAGTTACAGAAATATGCATGCAAACAAATTTTGCACATATGGTTGACAAAACATTCTGGCACACTTTCGGTTAGGGCGTTGCTTCAGCTGCTGTTAACAGTGTCGTCCAATAACAATTCTAATGGGAGTAATCACCATGATGGCAGCCTTTGATGTGAACACTAACCTGAGCGGCAAGCATAGCAGCGTATGGCGAAGATTCATCACGATCGGCCTTGACTTTCATGCCGCCTGTGACGCGGACAATTGTTTCTCTGCCGGACAAGTCAGTGACATGGACGAAGGTGTCATTGTAGCTGGCATAAATGTGGCACACTGCAAACACGATCTCACCTTCACGCACCTGAGGTCCAAGACTCACCTGAACCTCTTCCTTCTGCGACTTTCCTTTACGTGGAGCCATTTTCTAAGCTGTGGAGAACACAAAAAAATGGTTAGTTAGAAAATGTGAGGTAGAAATAGCAAACAACATGTAGGTTGAAAATAGAAAACAATCAAAGTTCATGAATTATCTTTGCGAGTATCACATTTTTTATTGCAGAAATAGGCCACTGAAACACTTCATATCAATTTTTGCATTTTTTTTCAGTTTTTATTGCAGAAATAGCCACTTCCGGACAATTTTTAGGTGAAAATAACAAAATTAGAAATCTCAAACACAGATAAAACGTTTATTTGCGACACCCTGTTAATTGGGGTGAATTATGGATGTAAGTGGGGTGAAATGGTAGACCGAAATTATGTCAATCAACCTTGGAATCCACTGTATGATCTTGCATATCAAATAAAGTTTACATAAAAGTATGCAAACAAAATTATGATTTGTTATGCATAATTATATTCATTATAGAGCAGCTGCTGTCAACAGTGTTGTCTTCCAATAGTAATTTTAATAGAGTAATCACAATGACTAAACAATGCCCTGATATAGTGAAGGCGTTTCATTTGGGTTGAAAAAAGCATAAATGAGGTAACCCACATTCAAATAATATACAACTTACCTCACTTGTGCTATCAGGTAATCTATTTATAGATAAACAATAGCACAAATGAAGTAACCTACATTCAAACAGGAATTAATGCTATGCATTAAAAAGTTTCTAAAATTATATAACTTTTTAATAAAACTAACATTACATCAACACTTTTCATCCATTTGTTTCAATTAAGATTTCTCTAAACTTTCAAAAAAAAATCACTAAATTGATAATAAATTGGGTAAGTCTAAAACTACTGAAAGGTCTTTAGTGATAAGAGTATAAAATGTTTTTTTAATTTCATTTAAATTAATTTTCCTATAAATTAACTATTTTATTATGAATATGCAAAATTTTAGTAGAGTTCGCAAATCATGCACCGTCCCAACAACAGCACTCAGGGGTCACTTGTTGAAGCTGTAATTTTCAAAGAGCTTAATAAAACTACAGAAACTTACCAAACCCACTCTCATATGTGCAGAGTGTAAATATACAAATAAGAGGACATCTAAAAAAATTAATGGCAGATATATGATTATGATCTGGTATATATAACCTGTTGCAACTAGATTTAATATTGCATTTGTTTTAATAACATCCCTATGAATAAACATTTGCAAAGTTATTTTTAAAACAAATTTTTATTAAAAAAACAACCATGGTGTAGCTAGTCTGGATATTGACCTAATTTAGATCATCTCTCATCAATTTTTTTTTAAATTATCTTTTACTATCTATTTTGAAAACTAGTTATGCCTAAACCGCCATGCAGCTTTAATGTCGAGCGATTGTTTGTTTTTATAATATGCAATACAATTGAAAAAATTGTGAAAGTTTAAAAAATATAAACAGCAACAACACAAAAATTGATTTTTTAAATTCTATTACATTGTATTTATAAATACATATATAAAGCAAAAATATAAAATAATATTTTACAAGTCATTTTTCCTCATTTTAACCTTAAATAACAAAATACTGAAATTATCTAAAAATAAATCTATTGTAAGCATATTGATTTTCAGTTCTAAAAACTTGATGAAAAAAATATTTAAATGAACAAGTTATTAAGAAAAAAACTTGAACGACTGGACGACAATGCAGACAACGAAGATGAAGAAAAAGTAACACCTATGTCTTAACTTCATACCTTTTCATAGTTCGTTTCACTCGCTCGAACAGTAGTTATGCCTAAACCTCATTGCTATGTGGTTCAAATGTCGAGCGACTATTTATTTTTCTAATGGACAATACATTTATAGAATTAAAAAAAAATTATAAATAACAATAGTTATGTCAAAACTGCCATTGCAATTTAAATATCGACTGATTATTGATTTTTCCAATTTTAAATTTTATCAATTTTAAAACAAAATTAATTAATAATAAAAGATTATTTAAAAATTGTATTACAATGTATTCATACATGCATATTAATTGTTAAATTCTGAAAATTTGAAGCAAAAATATTTTTTTTTAAAAACCTGAACTTTTTGTTGAAGATGAAATATTTTAAGTTATTTTCCTCATTTAACCTTGAACAAAAAATATTAAATTATGTAAAAAGAATTGGGACAAGTTGATAAAAATATTTCCCTTTTTTGAATGATTTTTTATCAATCTCTATAAAATCTACAAATGTCAGCTCCTTGCAATATTGTTATATCATATGAATGGTATTAAATTTGAATCAAAAAATGAATTTGGAAATAAAATAAAACCATTTTGCACTGGTACAGTGCATCAAGAGGTCTTAAAAAGTTTTTGGAGAATGTTTTCCAAAACTCCTGGAGAAAATTTTTCTTTCATCATTTTTAATAAAAGTCATTTAAATCAGTACTAGTACATTTCCATGCAAAACTATTCATTTTGAAAAAAGAAACTTATAATTCAATTATTCAATTAAATTTATTTATTTTTAAAGAGAAATGGTCAGATAAAACTCTGCCAGGAGAACATTTATGGAAGGTGAATTTTCGGAGAATGAAAAAAATTGTCCCCGTTTGACGCACTGTGCATTAGTTATTGTTCAATTTACTTAAATGTTTTTGATATTAATGAACAAACAGATTTTTTTCAACTCCTAACTTTTTGGTTCAAGTTTTTACCAAGCTCATTGTGTATTTATTTGAAGCTCTCCAACAAATTTTGTTTAACAACATTTGTTTTTATGGGTATTCTAAGTAATATGCACTAATTATTTTTCCATTTAATTGAAATTTTCTTGGTTGAACTATTTTACTAAGCTTATTGTTAGTTTATTTCAAGTTATACAACATTTTCTTAACAAAATTTACTTGTATATGTATTCTAATAGCCTGATAAGGAATGACTATTTTTCAATTTAGTTGAATATTTTTTGTTTTAATGAAAAAACATATTGGAGGAAGTTGAACTTTACAAAGGCATTTTTATTTTCAAAACTACTTGGCAAATAGTCGCAAAGTAGTGAATATGATCATTTATCACTGGCATTTTTGATTGATGGGCTAAATTTCACTTTAGATCCCTTAATCAAATCTAGCAACTTCAACAAGAAAGTACTACCAATTTATGGAGGTTTTTAGTTTTTCAATGTTAACCTTTATTTGTAATTTAGGTTAGGTTATGTCATGTCAGGTAAGGTAAGATACTATTTCACAAAATAAAGTGAAATATTAATGTTTTTCATGCTTGTACATTTTTAGGGATCTAAAATAAAATTTTGCCGATTGTTGTTTACAATTGACAGGTGTACCCATGATATAAATCTAAGGGAGTCAAATCGCATGAACGGGGTGGCCAATTCACAGGTCCATTTCTGGAGATGATTCGGTCACCAAAT
>JARUHE010031909.1:0-16355 GCA_031471125.1 Archaeomysis grebnitzkii | reverse complement strand
ATTTGGTACACATTCTTGTCCTGTTCTTTTAAAGTTGTATCACAATTGCTTGTCCCAGTCTTTTAAATGGTTAATAGTCACCAATATTATAACCTTTTTGCCAGTTCGCGTTTTCTGACTAGTATACAATTCACTGATTTTATTTTAAGTACTACAGTATAATATAATTAATGTTGTGTTAATTAATGCAGATAAACTTTTTTTCCGTTCATAGCCATGTGGTTGGAAAACTATAAATTGTGAAACAACATCTAATATTTTAGACAACCAATTTGGGAATGAAAGGATCAACTCCCCTAATGCGGGTAACGTTTTGTTTCGTAAGGTTTCACTCCCTCGATTTTCGAAAATCTTTAGGTTGTGTTTTTTTTCCTAGGATCATGTATTAAAGCTACTTTGGGTCAGATTGCATGCAATTTTTCAACTAGAAAGTATATTAGATGTATGCAGCCAGCATTGAAAAAAAAAATTTTCAACCCAATGAATAAATGTAGCTAGATTTCTTTTGCATTCAGAGATGCTGTTCTAAGCCGAGGTAAACGAAGTAAGTTAGAAAAGTTAGGGTCTAGGTTAGGATATATGAATATTTTTAAGAAAAGTTACTCGTCTAGAGGTCTTAGAGGTATGAACAGAAAAAATCGATAAAAAGCTAAAAAAAACATTTACTTAGGACGTCTTCAAGTAAATCATATAGACTTCATGGATACGTTGGTTTGGAAGTTAAGGGAGATTTTATATACATTGATAATTAACTTGAATGTTTAATTTAGTTGGAGCTATAAGCGCGAATAAACTTTTACAATGGTTATCCTCAGGTTTTAGAGAACCTAACTTCTGAACAACTAACGGTGTATGTGAGAATCTAACCGTTATAGACCTGTGTAATTAATCGAAGGATAATTGAGTTTTACGAAGTTATGTTTTTAAGAAGCATCATGTTTTAGATGTTAGTTTGTATTATTAGTATTGTTATTATTATTCTGTTTATCAATATTTATAATTACTGTTTTCATAAGTGTTAAAATATTTGTTATCATATTAATAATTCATTCTTATCACTCTTTCATTATCATTAACAATTGCAACAGCTGCCCATTGTTTTGGTTTGATTTAATTGATATGTATATTCAATGTTAATGATGTTATTTTGTTTTCATTAATACTGTTGCTTTGTTCATAATAGTCCTCATCATCATCATCATTATATTGACTATTTTTATTATTATCATTGTCATTCAATCATGGAGGCATCTCCATTCCAAGGCTAGGCTGGTCTTATTATGTCAGACTTTATTAAATACAAGTGGAGTACTAAAGTTGGTTCAGTGAATTAAAGCAAATAAAAGACGGTATGTGGGTTTTGCTAGACTTGAAAGGAAAAAACCGTAAATCACTATAAATTAATAAATTGGGAATTAGTCAGTGTTTAATTTACAATATCAAGCATTAACAATGCAGTGATATTTTTTTATTAATCGCGCAGCTATAATTTTTTCAAATTAAATATTCACTATTAAAATCAAAATTAATTTTTTTTCATACAATCTAAGTTAATTTGTTTACTGTTGGATAATCATTTTATAAATAATGATTATATAAAATTAAAAGGAAAATTTATAAAAAAAAATTATGATATACTGTATATGATAAATCACTCTCTTGTGAACACTAGTTTATTACTACATTATTCACGTGGTTTGAAGAGCGAACCTGGACGGCTGAGGGTAGTAGGTTAAAAATTTCCTTCACATTAATGCCCGCATTAATTGTAATTAGTTGCAATATGTTTTGGATATAAACAGCATAATGGTGCCTGTTTGAACCTCAACACAAAAAGAATTTGTTAGCAAGCAATCTTGAAAGTATAAGACGGAGAATAATCCAAAGAAAACGTTTTATTGCCTTTCAGTGTAGAAAATAAATAAACACATTTTCAGTTTCTTACAAGTCTTTATAATAGATATTCTGGTCTTTCACTAGAGTTGACAAATAATGTTCCGACTATCTGTGTTCGATTGAGGCCATTTTCTCTTTCTATGTAAATCATTTTTTAATTTGTTTAACACACTTTATTATATTAAAAAGTATGCATATCTATATTTTAATGAACAAAATATTAGTTATGAATCAATTTATGTTAGACATCAAACTAATCCATTTTTTTCATTTGATACTTCTGTAGTTTTAAATTCTGTTTAACTGCTTTCCCTTTGCTTTATCTCTTTCTTTTCTGTATAAACATTCTAACATGAGCTCCTCTAGTTGTCCTAAGGTTTGGCCACTGTTGCATACAGATTGAATAATGCATTTGATCTGAGCAACTCTTACAAATTGTAACTTCGTTTTTACAACTGTTATTAAATACAATTTATCATTCAATAGTAATTTTTTTTATAGTTTTTATCAAATTCATTTCACACAAACATTAATTTTTAGTTTCGTGGAACATTTTAAAAGTTGTTCAACTGCAACGCGTCCCTTGTATTCACCTTTGTGAATACATTTAGAACAATAATTAAATGTAATTTTAAATATAATTTATTACAATTAAACTATTTCATATTTGAAAATTATACATAATGGAAAATTATTATTACTTAACCTCTACATTTCAAATGAAAATGAAGAGTCAATATTTTGAATAATGGCTTAGCTCTTCCTTCATTTCTATTGGATGAAGAGTAATTAAGAAACTATGTTTAATTACCGACAACATTGAAGAACCTTCTAAAACTATGAAGTGGTTAATTAGATTCTTAACTTAGACTAATTATTGCTCTAAGGAATATAATGTTGTAACTATCCTATAAAATAACTCCAAAAGTATGTAACTAATTAGTACTTGAAAAAAAAAAATATTTACTTGGCTTAAAACAAGTAAGCAAACGTTAATGTGGATTAAATTAAAGTATGTGTTGAGCCAAGGAAAAGGGTTTACACAACAAAATAATAATTTGCTTCATACAAGGAGACAAGAACAAATTTTCAGAGCTTCGCTTATATTTTTTAAGAAAATTCACTAGATTAAAATCAAATTTCTTAAAGAAAATAATAGATTAAAGCCAAGTTGTTTTAAAAGAAAGTCATATATAGGGATAAAAACAGTTTTCTTGTAAAAATTCACTAGGTTGTAATAAAGTTATGTAACAATAATTCACTAGATTACAATCAAGTTTGTTTTTAAAAAGTTACTGGATTGAAATTAGTTTTTTTAAAAAGGTCACTAATTTTATCAAGTTCTTTAAAAAAGTCACTAGTCACTAAATTGAAATAAAATTGTGTAAAATAAATTGCTCGATTACAATCAAGTTTTTTTTTAAATTTACAAGTCTAAAATTATTTTTTGTTCAATCACTAGATTAAATCAAGTTTTTTAAAAAAATTCCATAGATTAAATTCAATTTTTTTTTCAAAAGTCATAAGATTAAAACCAATTTTTAAACAAAAAAATCATTAGCTTACAATAAAGTTATGTATAGAAATAAATCACTAAATTAAAATATTTTTTTTTAAATTTACTAGTAGGCTAAAATTTTTTTTTAATAAAATCACTAGATGAAATTAAAGTTTTTTTTTAATTATTTGGTTAAAATCAAGTTTTTCAAAAAAAGTCAATAGATTAAAATCAACTTGTTTTTAATAAAGTCACTGGACTAAAATCAAGTTTCTTAAAAAAATTTCTAGATTAAAGTTAAGTTTAAAAAACAAGAAAATCAACAGTTGTTTTTTTAAAAAAAGTTACCAGATTAAAACGAATGTTTCTTTAAAAAAGGTTACTACACAGTAGATTAAACTAACTTATCTTTTTTTAAATCACTCGATTAAAATCAAATTGTTTTTTTTAAAATCCCTAGAATAAAATCATTTTTTTAAAAAAACAAGACACCAGTTTAAAACCAAGTTAATTGAAAGTAAATAAATTAAATATTTTTTAAATCATTAGATTAAATTTTTTTTTTAAATCAATAAATTAAAACCACGTTATTTTTAAGAAAGTCACTGGACTAAATTCAAGTTGTTTTTTTTAAAAGTCATTACATTAAAATTATTTTTAAAAAAATAAATTACAAGTTAGATTAAAATCATTTTTTTAAAAAGTCACTTAATTAAAATCAAATGTTTTAAAAAAATCATTATGCGAAAATCAAGTTTTTATAAAAAAGTCAATAGGTTAAAGTCTTTTTAAAAAAAAAATATTGCTAAAAAAAATCGATTAAATTTTTTTTAATAGTTCCTTGATTAAAAGCAAGTTATAAAGAAATCATTAAACTAAAATCAAATTATAAAAAGTTATTAGACTAAAATCAAGTTATAAAAAAGTCATTAGACTAAAATCAAGATATAAAATAGTCATTAGACTAAAATTAAGTTATAAAAAATTCACTAAACTAAAATCAAGTTATAAAAAGTCATTAGACTAAAATTAAGATATAAAAAAGTCATTAGACTAAAATCCCAAGCCTTAAATTAAATGTTAGATGACGACCTCGTAACACACTTGCTGTAATTTGAGAAAACAACTCAGTTTGTATTGCCATTGCTTACTAATCCCTGGACCTTAACTTTTCTTCTTTTTAAATTAATAGTTGTTGTACCATATTCTTAATTGGAAGTTGAACATCGTTGTTGCAACACATTCTTTGGGAGTTAAGCGACGTTGTTGCAACATTCCTTGGGATTTTAACATCGTTTTTTTTTTGTTTTTTTATGCCAAAATCAAGGAGGAAAATCAATGAACGAATACCAAGCCAGTTAATAAGCAAGACTAACTGGTAGACAGTGTGGGAGTTACACCCACTAAAAACCCCTGAGTTCTAGAACAGACAGAAGTTTCACTCTTAAAGAGCCAAGGACTATGCACCCAAAAATAAGCCGAAAGCAAAACAAATGCTGCTAGGTAATGACTAGCAATTACCTTACAATTAAATTTTAAATTAAATTAAAATCAATGTAAAGTAACAGGCCAAATTTGATGATCATTAGCAAGAGCACGAACCGCTAAATCCAGCCTACCCACTTGACCAGAATGCTACTTATAAATAGCAATGTTATTAAAATAAAAAATTGTTTTTATTTTTCTTAATAAAAATAAAAGTACTTTCTTCATTATCTTTAAAAATATCAATCTTATTAAAATTAAAGTATTTACTTTATTGTTCAATCTTTACTTGTCACCAATAATAATTGTGTAGGTTCAGAAAAATCGTGAACAAGTTAAATATGTAAGGCAAAGGAAGGAGATGACGCAGGTTACTATTTTCCCAATTCGTCAAAAAAATCCCTTTCAAATGATTGGTAAGTTCAGAAAAAATGTGAACAAAGAAGAAAATGACGCACGTTACTATTCACTCAATTCGTCAAAATCCCGTTAAAATATTTTGTAGGTTCAGAAAATATTGTGAACAAAAAATAATATATATAAGGCAAGGGAAGGAGAAGACGCACGTTAATATTCACTCAATGCGTCAAAATCCCTCTCAAACATTTACAGGTTCAAAAAAATTGTGAACAAAATAACACCCAGCTGCATTATGCAAAAAATGCATACATTGACTGCAGTCTTCAAAAATTTTATTTGTTCAGAAAAATTATGAACACGCTTTTTACTAACCAGCAACATTATGAAAAAATACATTGACTGCAGACTTAAAATGTTCCCGGTCAGGACAATGAATTGATTCATTAGGAAGAGCATTCCACAATTTACAAAAAAAATGGAACAAAACATCTAGCATACTGATATGTTTTGTAATTTATAGAAGAATACGCATAACCATTTAAAGTTAATGCATACCTAGTTGACCTGGCATGAGTATATGGAGCAGGCAGTCAAAGATGCAGTGGGTGGTCCACATTATTGAATATTTTGTACAGAAGTGATAAACCGGCTACTTTCCTACGTTTTTTCAAAGTCAATGGAGATATTAGGCAGAAAGAAGCGGATATTATTAAGGGCCCAATTTAATAGTTTCAAGTGCGAAAACAAAAATTAGTACAATTTTCCACATTGTTTGACCATAACTGATCAATAACGGTAGTAGAATGATTCGTAACTCTTGTGGGTTTGTTAATATCACTTAGCAAGTTGTTACTACGCATTGTATCAACAAATAGTTTAACACAGTTATCATTATTATAGTTTAGTAAATCAAATTTAAAGTCACCAAACATGTAAATCTTTTTGTTTTCAGGAATTATATCAAAAATTAAATTAAGTTCATCAATGAACAAACTTTTATCTGTACTGGGTCGATGATATATTAAACCACACACAACAGATTTTCCGTCAAGATCGAACTCTAAAAACAACGCCTTGGCAACATTTGCAATCCTAGAAAGATCCATAATTATTTTAACATTACTAAAACAATTTTTAATATATATAACTAGACCACCGCTGTTTCTGCTATTATTAATATTATACATGGTATAATCAGGCAATTTATAAAGGTTATCTACATCTGACGACAACTTAGATTCACAGAAACCAATAATATCAAAACAAGAGTGAGCACCATTCCTCATTACATTCGAAATTTTTTGGTAAACTTAATGTTCATGGTCATGATTTAAAAAGTTGGCGCAGCCTCGAACAGGTAAACTATCAATAAAGTAATATTTACATGAATTAACAGTTGAGTAGACATCACAAAAAAAGTTTCGATCAGGGCCAGAGTCAGTAAGAAAATCATGACGGTTAGGTGAAAATTGGTCTAAACTAACACTGTTCAAAAAATGAATATTCATATTTGAGCATGTCCAATTATCGCAATTTTCATCCAAAATTGAAAAAAAATCCTCATCATTATGATCATTAAATGGCAGCCAACTACTAAATAAATAGGAAGCCATATTTGTTTTTATTTGGAAAAATGAAAAATATATAGTTAAGAAAATAAAAATGTAAAGACATAATACAATAAGAAGGTAAGTAAATACATTATTTGTTTATCTTCTTGTAAGAACGCAATCTTGTGTTTGTGGGCGTAGTAAGATCACTAACAGTATCCTGCGATGAAGATAAGCAGATGGAGAAATACGTTGATGAGCGTAGATACATCAGCGGCAGTAGTTTGAGATTCGTGGCTGAGACGTCTTTCTTTGATTATCAGTTTGTCTTTATCAAAATAAGCAATTTTATCATTTGCTCTCGGTTCTTTCAGATATGGAGGTTGTTCTTTTAATTTTTGCATAGTCAACTCTGATACATCATCGTTTACAAATATGCTGATACCCTTGAGTTTTCGATAATTCCTGAAAGCTATGTATTTGTCGTTGTCATTTTTGAGTTTTGCTATTTCAGTCCGGGGTTCAAATGATTTAATTTTACTCTTAACTCTTAACTTTAATTAGTTTATCCACCTTAACTTGCGTTTGGTCCTGGGTCTCGTGCGAATCTTCATGCAAGCCCTTGATCCTGATGTTATGTCTTAAGAAATCTTCTTGTTTAGCTGTTAAGATTAACAGTTATCCAATTGATTACTTTTCACAATTCAATTCTGTTACATTACTCGTTAATAGTGACTTACACGTCTTTAGTTTGTCTTTAACGTCTTTCATTTCTTCTTGGATGAATCCTAGGGAAGACGCAACTTATATATCACTTTATTTTGTTCTTCTATACGCTGATTTACAGTTGCAAATATCAAGTTGGTTGCATCTTCGTACGCATTCTGTTGGACAACCATCATTTCTTTTATTACACTTATATCCATGACTAAAATAGGGAAAATCAGAATCTAGTAGTAAGTCCAACTGCGCATGCCCAGGTTTCAAACAACTCTTGTTGGTAGGTTTGGAGTTTGAAATAGCTGTTTAATTAATTTTAGGAGATCAGCATGATGGAAGAATGGATTTATCGTGAAGCTGGTGTACTCGAATAAAGATTAAACATGAAGAAATTAATTGAAAATTAAATAAACTTCAAAACTCTTACAAATTAGCAGTGGGTATCTGAGAAAGATGTTGATATAGGTTGTTTTTAATACTAACCCTAATGTATTTTGGTCGTTATTTAATTTTTGTCCAGGTGTTAAAGGGTTAAGTAGAAATTTGTTGATATAGGTCGTTTTTAATATTAGTCTTAATGTATTTTGGTGCTTATGCAATGTTTTGCCAGGCGTTAAGGGGTTAAAGAAAAATATGTTGATGTAGGTTTTTTTCAATAGTTATCCTTAATGCATTTTGGTGCTTACGCAAAATTTTGCCATACATAAATGGGTTGAACAGAAACATGTTGATATAGGTTGTTTTTAATACTAACCCTAATGTATTTTTTTTCAATTTTTTGCCAGGTGTTAAAGGGTTAAACAAAATGATGTTGATATAGGTTGTTTTTAATACTAACCTTAATGTATTTTGGTCGTTATTTAATTTTTTGCCAGGGGTTAAAGGGTTAAATAGAAATTTGCTGATATAGGTCGTTTTTAATATTAGCCTTAATGTATTTTGGTGCTTATAGAATGTTTTGCCAGGCGTTAAGGGGTTAAAGAAAAATATGTTGATATAGGTTGTTATTAATATTAGCCTTAATGTATTTTGGGCGTTCTGAAATTTTTTGCCATGCGTTAAAGGGTTAAGCAATATGATGTTGATATAGTTTGTTTTTAATACTAACCCTAATGTAGTTTGGTTGTTATTTAATTTTTTGCCAAGTGGTAAAGGGTTAAGTAGAACGATGTTGATATAAGTTGTATTTAATACTAGCCTTTATGTATTTCAATCGTTATGCAATTTTTTCCCTGGTGTTGAAGGGTTAAACAAAAAGATGTTGATATAAGTTGTTTTCAGTACTAACCTTATTGTATTTTTGTCCTTATGTAATTTTTGCCAGGTGTTAAGGGTTTAAACTAAAATTTGTTGATTAAGTTGTTTATAAAACTAATGTTAATGTGTTTTGGTTGTTATGCAATTTTTTGCCAGGCGTTAAAGAGATAAACAAAAATATGTTGATATGAGTTGTTTTTAGTACTAACCTTGATGCAATTTGATACTTATGCAGTTTTTTTCCAGTTGGAAAAGGGTTATACAAAATGATGTTTATATAGTTTGTTTTTAATATTAACTTTAATGTATTTTGGTCGTTATGCAATTTTTTGCTGGGTGTTGAAGGGTTAAACGAAAAGATGTTTATATAAGTTGTTTATAATACTAACCTTAATGTATTTTGGTAGTTATGCAATGTTTTGCCAGGCGTTAAAGGGTTAAAGAAAAAGATGTTGTTATAGGTTGATTTCACAAGTTAACCTTAATGTATTTGGGTCCTTATGGGCATTTTTGCCAGGTGTTAAAGGGTTGAACAAAAATATGTTGTTATAGGTTGTTTTTAATACGAACCTTAATGTATTTTGGCCGTTATACATTTTTTTACTAGGTGTTGAACAGAAAAAGTTGTTTTTAATATTAACCTTAATGTTTTTTGGTACTTATGCAGTTGTTTTCCAGGGATTAAAGAGTTTTACAAAATGATGTTGATATAGATTGTTTTTAATACTTAACTTAATGTATTTAAGTCTTTATGCAATTTCTTGCTATGTGTTAAGGGGTTAAACAGAAAAATGTTGGTATAGATTGTTTTTAATACTAACTTTAATGTATTCTGGTCGTTATCCATTTGTTTGTCAGGTCTTAAATGGTTTAACAGAAATATGTTGATATAAGTTGTTTTTAATACTAACCTTAATGTATGTTAGTCGTTATGCAATTATTTGCCAGGTTTTAAGTGATTAAACAAAAAGATAGGTTGTCTTTAATGCTAACATGTCACCTGCGAAAAGTTGCGTTTTTGTTCTGACATTTTGCTTAAATGTTGCGTTCTGAATTTTCTATTACTTTTATCAAGCTTCAAGATTTTGAATGTCTATGTTTCGAAATATTGCCATTCAGAGGGGATAGAAGGAAGCCATATAAAAAAGGAAATTCATATGTTTGTTACTTTTATCATGTTTTTAGCCACCGTATGTCTGTATCGACATTTTGCTATTTGGAGGAGAATAAAACCCTTATACATTTCGTTAAAAAAAGAAAAGTCATATGGCTGTTACTTTTATCAAGCTTTTAGCCACAAATTGTCTATGTATCAACAGTTTGCTATAAGGAGCAGAATAAAAACCATATACGTGTCATTAAAAAAGTAATGTCATATGGCTGTTACTTTTATCGTGCTTTTAGCTACCGAATGCCTATGTCGACAAATTGCTACATGGAACAGGATAAAAGCCTTATACATGTCGTTAAAAAAAAGTAAAGTCATATGTTTGTTGCTTTCATCATGGTTTTATCTATGTAATGTCTATATCATCATTTTGCTAAGATCCTTATTTATTTAAGACTTGAATAAAATTACTTGAACTGTGCGAACGTCGAGACTTTTAAGTAGCTTTTTGGCAAAGAGTCTGTTGCATTTCGCAAAATTTTAGTAAGAAAAACGCAATTTTTTAGCAACGCGCGTCACGAAAAAGTAAACAGAAAGTTACCTTTTTCTTATTTTTTCACATAATGTCTGAAACTTTAATCATGATTTCAGCATCTTAAATGTTCACTGGGCATGTCCTTATGCAATACTGTGTCATGCGTTAAAGGATTAAACAGAACAATGTTGTTATAGATTGTTTTCAACACTAACCTTATTGTATTTTGGTCATTATGCAGTTTGTTGCCAAGTTTTAAGGGGTTGAAAAAGATGATCATATAGGTTGTTTTTAATACTAACCTTAATGTATTTTGGTTCTTATGACAAATTGCCAGGTGTTAAGCTGTTAGACAAAAAGATGTTGATGTAGGTTGTTTTTAATATTAACCTTAGTGTATTTGGGTCCATATGCAATTTTTTGTCAGGTGTTAAAGGATTAAAAAAATGTTGATATAAGTGGTTCTTAGTACTAACCTTAATGTAATTTGGTTCTTATGACAATTGTTTGCTAGCTGTTAAGGGGTTAGACAAAAATATGTTGATTTAGATTATTTTAATGTATTTTGGTCCTTATGCGTTTTTTTGCCAAACGTTCAAGCGTTACAGGGTTAAACAAAAAAAATGCTAATAAAGGTTGTTTTAGTACTGACCTTGATGTGCTTTTGTCCTCATGGAAAATGTTTGCTATGTGTTAAAGGGTTAGAAAAAAATGTTGATATAAGTGATTTTTGGTACTAGCCTTAATGTAATTTGGTTATGACAATTAGTTGCCCGGTGTTAAGGGTCAAACAAAAAGATGCTGATATAGGTTGTTTTTAAATCTAACCTATATGTATTTTGGTCGTTATGCAATTGTTTGCCAGGTATTGAAGGGTTGAACAAAAAGATGTTAATACAGGTTTTATTTAGCACTAACCTTAATGTATTTTGGCCCTTATGGAAATTTCTTTGCCACGTGTTTAAGGGTTAACCAAATAAATGTTTATATATGTTGTTTTTAATACTAAAGTTACTGTATTTTATTCCTTATAACAATTGTATGCTCGACATTGAAAGGTTTGACAAAAAGACATAAAAATAATCTGTTTTTAGTACTAACCGCAATGTATTTTGATCCTTATGACCATTGTTTGCCAGGTTTTAAGGGGTTAGACAAAAAGATGTTGATTTAGACTATTTTAATACTAACCTTAATGTAAGTTGTTAAAAATATTGATGTATTTGTTTTTGGTTCTAACCTTAAAATAATTTGGTCCTTATGAAAATTGTTTGCCGAGTATCAAAAGGGCTCGGCAACAATATGTTGATATAGGTTGTTTTTAGTACTTACCTTAATGTATTTTGGTTCATATGTAAACGTTTGCCAGGTGATAAAGGTTTGGACAAAAAAATGGTGATATAAATTGTTTTGAATACTAACCTTGATTTAGTTTGGTCCTTATGTTTCTATGTGTTGAAGGGTTAAACAGAAAGATGTTTTATACTGTATAGTATAATGTATTTATGGCAATTGTTTGGTAAGTGTTAAAGGGTTAGACAAAAAGATGTTATTATAGGTTGTTTTTAGTACAAGCCTTGATGTATTTTGATCTTCATGACAATTGTTTGCCAGGTGTTAAAGGGTTATACAAAACGATATTAATAGAGGTGGTTTTAGTACTAAGCTGTATGTGTTTTGGTCCCTATGGCCATTCTTTGTTAGGTGTTGAAGAGTTAAATAAAAAGCTATTACTATAGGTCCATTTTAGTACTAACCCTAATGTGTTTCTGTCCCTATAATCATTCCTTTCCAGGTGTTAAAGGGTTATACAAAAAGATGTTGATATAGATTGTTTTCAGTACCAACCTTAATGTATTTGGTCTTTATTGGCATTGTTTGCCAGTTGTTCAAGGGTTAAGCAAAAAGATATTGATATAGGTTGGTTTTAGTAATAACCTTAATGTGTTTTGGTTCTTATGCAATTGTTTGCCAGGCGTTAAAGGGTTAGACAGAAAAATGTTGATATAGGTTGTATTTAGTACTAACCTTATTGTATTTTGGTCCTGATTTCAATTGTTTGCCAGGTATAAAATGGATAGACAAAAATATTTTGGTATAGGTAATGTTGCAAAAAAAAATTTACCAGTGTTTTTTTTTTGCAAAAAAAACGCGGTTTTATGAGTTTTCATTGTTTTCTTTGCTTTTTTTAATACTCTAATTTTGTTTGTTAGTGTTATGATTTTGCATTAACAACATATTAATAATATAATAAAGTAATATTTCTTCTATAGTACTATAACAATTTAAAACAAAAATGATGTATGAAATCAAAATAAAATCATGAAATTACACATTTGATTCTTAATCGATTCTCAACAGCTGCGTCTTAAGTTTTTTAAATAATGCATAGGGGGCTTTTCTTGTATGAATTGGTAAGATGTTCCATTCTTGAGGGGATGAATGTGTAAACTACCTTCTTTCTAGTGTGGAAGACTGAACTAGTGGTTGGGACAATAATTGGTTGTTCGGGATGGATTGTATGGAAAATTAAATAAGAAACATTTGGTTAAGCAACGTTACATAATGATTTATATGTAAGCAATGCAATCTAAAAATAACTACTCTAAGTTTAACTAGAGCCCAATGAAACCATTGTAGTATAGGTGTAATGATTAAATCTGGTTTTATTTAAAAGTAGTTGAGCAGTTGCATTTTGAGTTCTTTGCAATTTGTTTATTTGTATATTTGGAAGATTGTGTACCAATGCTTTACAATAGTCGAGATAAGACAAGATGAATGAATGAAAGATTTATTCCATTATTTTTGGGGTAAGATAAGGTTTTAATAAACTTTATTTTTTCAATTGATAAAAAAAAATTTTTACCAGTGAAAGAGATATGATTTTTTAAAGTTAAATTCTGGTCAAAAATGACTCCAACAATTTTAGCATGTGTAGATGGATGAGTTGATTCAGCACCGATCTTTAATGTTATTGGATTAATTTTATTTAGTTGATTGTCAGTACCTATAATAATGTATTCAGTATTTCCATTGTTAATGAGAAGATTGTCAGTTAGTAGAAAATGACGGACTGTGCTAATCCATGCTTCTACTTTATTGTGAGCTTCTATAGAAATTGATTGATCAGGTGTAAATGAAAGGTAAATCTGATGTTCGCCAGCACAGTCAGCTATTGTAGGTAAATATTGATCTGTAATAGTATATTGATGATGATGAGGCACTCCATGTTGTCTTAACCCATGACAAAAAACCCTGAAATATTGAAATTGTGATGTAAAATGTTAACGAGTCCATTGTGTTTTACTGTGTCAAAGGCTGCTGATAAGTCAAGTAAAGCTAGAAATGGTATTGGTTTCCATGTTATGCAGAAAATCATATTATATTTTTATAAAAGTGGTTTCACAGCTAGCTTGTTGTTCGTATGCATAGTTGTAATTATAATATACAGGTAGTAAAGTTACAGGTTTTTGAGGTTATTTAAAGATCTGGAGGGTGCTTACAGGGCGTAAGTTTGATAATCGTAAATCCTTATTTCAATTTTTGATAAAGGGAATAATCCGAACACTTTTCCAAGGTTCTGGGAAAACACCTGTAGTTAAGGATGTATTTATTATTATAGTTATATTGAGTAAAATATGTTAGAGATTTTTAAGTAAAGAGGTAGGAATAGTATCAAATTAGGATTTGTATTGATAGTTGAATTTATTAATTTGAGAAGCTGTGTCGCTGTTAATGGAGTGAACTTATTTAAATTAAGTAACTCGGATATTACTCTTGTGTTATCAATTATATCATTAAGTTCTTCTAGATTTTAAATAATGGCCGTTTTATCAACTATGTTTATAAAAATTCTGAAATATTTTGCAGAAATCATTTCTATTTTGGATTGAATAAGGAATGATTTGATGATTTGGTTTGCCGTTCGGATAGTTCAGTAATGAGGGATTTTTTTATTTTTATCATTTCAGCAATTTAGGAACTTGGATTGAAAGTATCGTATTTTGGCTTTTGCACATTCAGTGAAATATATTTTCTTAAGAACTTAAAATTTTGTGAGTGAGATTCTAGTTCTTGTTGTTAACCAATTTTCTTTACGTTTACATTTGATTTTTCAACTTCTTCAAATAGGATATATACCAGGGTGACGTTGGATGAATTGTTATAGTCTTCTTTATTAATGGTGCATAATGATCGAGTGTGTTTTTAAGTGTTGTATTATACATTGTTACAAGTTGGAATTGAAATTGCTTTTAGAATATCAGTTTTTAATAAATAGTTGTAAAAATGTGAGATGTTTATATTGTCCATCTTACGATATTCAATGTATTTACGTTCTTTATTTAATGTGGATATGTTTATGAGTGACTATATAAACCAGTGATCTAAAATGAAAGGAGATTATTGTGTATATAAAAGATTGATATCATTTGTGCATGTAGTTATTATAAGATCTAGTGTATGGTCAGATATATGAGTAGGGAACGTTACGTGGTTAAACTAATTAGATAGTCTTAGGCTGTGATTGTTGGGGCGGAGGCGGATGCAGATCTTTTTTGCACTTAGTATATTTTTGACAAAAAAAACTTAAGTTTTCATTTTAAAGATTTTTTATTGAACATGAATGGCTTTACATATAACTCTAAATAATATTTTCCAAGAGAAGTTTGTTTGTAAAATGTAATACTTATTGCAATAATAGGTTTCAAATCTTTATTTAAACACCACTTAGTAGATGTTTGACAAAAAAATAAATTTTCAAATTTTGTATTTTACAATATTGGCATAAGGATTTTATTTTGTAACATCAATACTTAATTTAATTCAATAACATTTTTTATTTGATTTTATTTATCTAGTTAAGAATCTAATTTTATTGAAATAAATTAATTACTAACTTTTTTTCATGATTCAGTAATTAACAATGAGGTATTCATATATTAATTAAGTATGTTGCTATGAATTAGATTAATGTAGTTTTTTAAAACTTATCAAGTATATTATTATTTTTATGATATAAACACATAGTTTGGTTTGACTAGTAATTAAGCTACTTAAATTTACCCTAACTGCTCATTATTCTGCTATATCAATATATTAGTAAAATAATGAAAAAACACAGTTCAATTTATATTTCAACCATACTATATATATTGTTTATTTATCAAAAGTGTTTGCCACGCCATGTTTAATTATATTAATTATATAAACACAAGCATCAGAATCATTACAGAAAGTATTCAATAGCTAATGAGTATTAACCAAACCAGCAATTCAAAATCAATGTAACATACATATCTAAGTCTATATTTCCAATAATGGCTGCACTGATAGAAAAATATAATTGTTTTGTAATGTAAACAATTTAACATCTATAAATTACCTAATATTTTAACGATATTAAGAAAACATCAATTTAAACAATTAAAACTTGTTTTTTTGCAACAAAACACACTTGTTTTTTTTAGTTACAACTCTAGGTATAAGCTTAATGTACTTTGGTTCTTATGGCAATTGTTTGCCAGGTGTTAAATGGTTAGCCAACAAGGTGTTGATATAGTTTTGTTTGTAGTCTTAAACACAACGTGTTTTTGTTATTACTGTAGTTGTATGCCAGGCTCTAGAGGGTTAGACAAAAAGACAAGAAAATGTTCACATAGGTTGTTTTCAGAACTAACCTTATTGTATTTTTGTCTTTATGCAATTGTTTGCCAGGCTTTGAAGGGTTAGACAATAATATGTTGATATAGGTTGTTTTTAGTACGTTCGAGATACGTGCACCATCTCGTGAGCTTGAAGAAGACTTTCGTAGAACACAAAGTAAAAAATTCAATAAGAAACGACTTCTTCACAATGTTTTTAATGAAAAACAGCCGTTCCAGATATCTGCACCATCTCGTGAGCTTGAAAAAGACTTTCGTAGAACACAAAGTAAAAAATCCCATA
>JARUHE010031798.1:0-16357 GCA_031471125.1 Archaeomysis grebnitzkii | reverse complement strand
GTTTGAAGAGCGAACCCTGGACGGCTGAGGGCAGCAGTTTAAAAATGTCCTTCACATTAATGCCCGCAAAGTCATAAACTGTGTTTGTATGTTAAACAGTTTCTAAATTTAATTTAATTTTTAGTAAAATTCTATATATAATGATAATATCCCTTTTCTTTTATTTGTTTATAATAAAAATATATTTAAATCTACAAAAAAGTTGGTTAATTATGAATTTCATAATAAATAAATTGGCTAATTCTAAAAATTCCTAAATTGTCTATTATTTAAGCAAAAAAATCCTTCAGGCATGCTACCTTAGAATCTCATAATTTTTCATTTGTATTAAATAAACTTTTCCCTAAACATTCAAATAAAAATCTCGGTTAACCATGAATTGATAACAGTTTTTAAAAAAAAGTATGTTTTAATAAGTAAATATTGTTTTAATAAATGAAATCTTTACTTATACCAGTGTAGAATGTTATGTTCTTCAGTTTCATTTAAACAAACTTTTCTGTAAAATTAATACGCTTTATTATTTTGAAAAAAAACGCAAAATTTTTTTGTAACACCGGTGATACTTAAGTATAATGGCTTACTTCATCGTATGTAACATCAGTGATACAAAACAAGTTATTTTATGTTTTAATACATTTACACAGGAAACTATTTGCCTGTATAAAGTAACTTGTTTTGTATCACTGATGTAACATAAGATGGAGCAAGCCATTTTACTTATGTAACACCGGTGTTAAGGGAAACGGCTAAAATGTTAAACAGACAAACTTACCAACCGACTGAGAATTTAATTTAAACACAAACATGAAAACATTTTTTTTACTAAGAATTAAAATAGTTTTCAACAAAATATTTTCGTTTATTCGTTAGACAGTTTTTGTTTATTTTTCAAGTATGGCAAAATAACCTACACATTGGTAGGCAAAGTTGGATAGCTATAACTATTGGCTGTGGTAAACATTTCATAAATGCAAGGACTACTCTATCAAGGACATGCACCGCTTAATGCCTGGCTTTTCTAGCGAAGGCCATTGGATTTGCTATCAAGAAATGTTTAATAATGATTAAGTGCGTCATAAATGTTTTAATGAGTTTGAAATAGCACCACATGTACACATAATTAGTAAACATTATCAATTAAAAAAATAAAGAAAAACAAACACTTACCACTTACTTGGCGGTGAGTATTTATTTTTGTTAAATTGATAACGTTTAATAACTATTTGCACATTAAAACCGTACTATAGTAGTGTTTTCCTAACTCATGACAACAAAAATTATGACACACTTAAGCATTATTAACATTTCTTGATAACAAATCCAATAGCTTTTGCTAGCAAAGGCAGGAACTGAGCGTTGATGTCCTTGATAGAGTAGTCCTTGCATAAATGCTGAAACAAAAACAGTACAATTTTGATTTTATAATAGTGTCTTGTGTTTTGTTTACAATTTTGCCATACATTTATATTGGTATCGACACTCTTCTTGGATGAATAAGTTGCCATCGATAATGGTTTAAAAACAATATTTGATTTATATTTTATTGAAGACAAGAAGTTTAAAAAAGTATTTATTACGGAAAATATCCAAGAAATAATAAACAACAATGATCATAAAAAAATTATATTTATCAAAACAAAATATAAAAAAATAAACATACAAATCAAAACAAAAAGAATTAAAACGTAAACATAAAAAGAAAACAATTAAAACAAAAGTAAAAATGAAAATATAAACATAAAAATAAAACAATTAAAACCTTCTTCCCCCGAACGTCAATTATTTATGTTAAAAAATAAAGTTCATTATCTGAGAAAATTAAATCAACAAATATTTTTATTATTCCTGATTATTTTTCCTTTAATGTGACAAAGGTCTTTGAAGATGAAATTTTATTGAAAAATTTTACAGAAATTTAAATTGAAAAATATTTTTACAAGGAATTCATTTTATTTTTTTCACAACAAACAGAAATAATTGAAGAAAATTTTACGGTTTTTAAATTCAATTCAAAGCTATATTTTGTAAATTATTTTCTATTTTACTTTTTAATGTAAATATAATTTTTAATAACTATGATAATAACAATAATAATAACAATAGTGATAGTAATGAGATATACTTAGGACCAAGTTTGCTATAATTCTACTAAGAACGATACCAATTATAATAATAGTACTAACAATTGGACCTACTCAGAACCAATTTTGTTATAATTCTACTAAGCATGATAAGAATAATAATACAAGCAATAATAACAATAATAAAAATGACTTTTCATTCGTCAGCGAGATTAAGAAAAGTTGGATCTGATTTTCCTTGGATTCAATGGTGGCTCCAAAAACGTTATTAACATTTTTTAAAAAAAATTTTGAACTAAATTCTTTTTGTTTTTTGTTTAAAGCAAAACATATTTTTTTAAACTTTAAAATTATAATTCAATTGTTGTTCATTGTGTGTTGACTGCCTATTTGGAATTATCACTTCATGAACTGTTCTCCATTGTTAAGCCTGGTAACAGGTAATTGATATTGACCATAACAACGTTATGCATAAGAGCCAATATAATTATTTTTATATACGTGCTTATATGTTTTGTAAATCGTGCCAGTAGGCCATAGTAAAAAAACAAATATACTATTATTATAACCAGTATTAAGCTAGATTGAGAAAACCGAAATGCCACCAACACGAAAAACGAAAGGAAAGTAAATTTAATTTTATAAAAATTTGAAGATAAATTTATCTCAAAATTTAACCTTACCAAACCAAATAAATAAAAAAAGAAAATGGCTCATTAATATTTCTTGATTACTCTGGCGTGAAATGATTTTTTTATGAATATTGAAGTCATTCAGATGAGGCTGTCATAATAATTCCGTCTTCATTAGAAATGGAATTAAAGCAAACAGCTCTCTTGTGCACAGACCCACTTCAAACCAAGAGGTAGTATTAGTTAATTAGAAATTATTATTCGATATTATTATTAATTATTATTATTAGTATTCATTATTAGTATTCATCATCGTTATTAGTTTATGTTAATTATTGGAATAAATTTCCTTAATACATCTTCGACTTTTCTTTGTCTTGGTTTCATTAAATCTGTTGATATGAGGTTGATTGATCTTGATGCAGCTTCTTTTTCAGACGAAGTCATTCCGTCTTTATAATGTAATTTTTATTTGTACTATTATCTCAATTTGGCTTTAAAGGAAAAATACATTTAACTTGTTTTGCTATTTTTTTTTCTAATGCTTGACTGATGGTTGCTCTGGATACTAATATATGATAAAGTTATTATTAAAATACAATTCTTACCATACCGTTAGTGAACATCCAACATGTCTGATTGAGTGAATAACGTTTTTTTTTCAGATTTAAAAAAAAATATCATTCGTCTTAATACAAATTTTATTGCAGCAACATTGTGATAGTGTTTTTTTTTAATTCATATAATATGTTTTTTTTAATTTATTTAATGAAACATCTATAAGGAGTTTTTAAAACTATTTAAAAATTTGTTTATAAATTAGTGAATGGACACAAAATTATCTTAAACATTGTGATGTTTCTTTATTTTTTATTCAATTCAACAATTTATTTATTTCTGTAACAACTATTTGTTTAAACTAGAAATTCATCAAGAATTGATTGATAAATGATTTCACTTTTTAGATAATTTCCAACTTGGTGTTTTAAATTCGGAAAACTCGAAATTCTTTTATTTTTATGTTGAATAATTTTGAATTCAGGTCAAGAAAAGTTTCCGTTTTTCCGGAAATTAATTTATGTGTTTGTTATTTTTTTTTAAATTTTTTCATGAAATATAAATAATTTTAATAATAAAAATTTTGTTAACTCTTTAGTCCTTAAATTTTCACCAAATGTTTAAACTTTATCCACAATTAAAAACTTTCTATTGACAATAATTAGAAAGATTATTTTCAGTTAAACACTATTGTATTTTAGTTTTCATAATGACGTGACATGGATCAACAATAGCACAAATGAGGTAAGTCCTATGTGTTTGTTGTGGGGTACCTCAATTTTGCTAGTGTCGGTTAATATGATAAACGGAAGGCTTAACATTAATTTTGGTAATGTGAAAAACAATAGAAAAATAATCACTATTTAACATTTATTTACTTTGTAATAGTAATTGTTAACACAAATTGTGAAGGTTTTAGAGGCAATGAATGTCAAAGAAAATAATGATTGCAATTTTGGTGAAAAAGTTTGCAAAAACAATGGTTTAATTGAGGTTTTGTTGCTTTAAAGCACTTAACAATAATTAAAGGAAGGAGCACGAGGATAATTGCAGAGAAATTACTTCGAGTATTTAAACAATGCAATTAAAAAGATTGATTGCTCAATAACATATTGTTCTTCAACGTTGTTTTATCAATGCCAGACATGCAAGTCATTAGAAAGTTAACAACCAAATTATTCTACAATGATAATACCAATAATTGTGATGATAAAGATAATTTTAATAATAATAACAATTATTAAGGCACTGGTAATAATAATGCTAATTATGTTAACACTGGTGATAATAACAATAATTATAACAACACTTTTATAATAATGTTAATTATAATTAGAGTAACAAATTCGTCAGTATAAATAATATTGAAGCATAGCTTATCAATATTTAGTTATTGTCTGAGATATTGATTTGAATTCAAAATTTGTTGAATTTTCATCTTGATGAAATATCCAATTTAAAAATTCAAGTTCATGGTCATAAATAAAACCAAACAAGTGGAAATCCCATCAAGTATGATATAGCACGAGTGCTTACGTATAACCAACAGGCTATATATCCGTGTCGTAACATATATCAGCTGTTTAAAATAGGTGTTCTATACTTAGTTGGGTAGCCACAGCCCTGTAATAATTTAAGATGGACTCTGACCTATACTAAATGCAAAACTTTTCATTCGTACAGCGCATGGGATCCACTAACTTACATACAACCAAGCAACCAATCAATAATTATAACACATATATTTCTTGGAACACCGATGTATGGTGACCTTGAATGTACTTCACACTTATAAACTGAACCTTGAACTAAATTGAAAAAAGTTGAACCATTTGAGAACTAAACTTGAAAAAAGGTTGAACCATTTGAGAACTAATTTGAAAAAAAGTTGAACCATTTTAGAACATAATAGAAACAAAATAAAAACCACATACAACAAAACAGAAACATAATAGAAACAAAGATACAAGATACAGACAACAAAATAAATAAAACTGACTCAGTAAATCCGTTCATTCGAACATTGACCACTTTATTTCTAAGGATGCAAATTTTCAAAACAAATCTGAGCTAGATTAAATGAAAAGATTTTTCAGTTAAGGTCTTTGTTTGTTACTTAGGCCTACAGATTTATTTATGTTTGTAGTTGTCATCAAATTGTATTCCTTTATCACCTTTTAGATATTCTTGAAATACTATTTGGTTTATGTAACTATACAATATTTATATATTCACCGGAACATGAAATAAAAATATTCATAAAAATATATATTTGTATTTAATTGTATTACTTTAATCTATATTTTTTGATTAAAATAACTTTAAAAGATTTGCAATAATGATTTTTATTTATACATCAATGGATTAGAAATAACAATAGATAAATAGTTTTTAAGATGATTTTTGGATTAAATCAAGTTTTCTCACTTTGTAACACCATTTTTGATTGATATTTATTTCTGTTGGTGGAGATAGAAAGACATTTTGATAATTGTTTTCTATATTTTAATTTTATTTATGCATATATGGATTGGTAATAACGTATACATAGTCTCTAATGTGTTTTTTTTTATTAAATAATGTTTACTTATCTTGTAACACTATTTGTGATTTACATTTCTAATAGTGAAAATAGGAAATATTTTTTCAAAGTTACTGAATGAATGGTCTCGGGACATTTGGTTCCTGGGTTACTAGTTTGTTTTATAACTAATGTTTACAATTGATAAAGAAATAATATTCACTATGACTCAAGTATAATTGTGTTGGTAAGAGCTTTCCTTGACATGATAGAATTATATTTTTCGAATCATAAATATATATAATCATTTATTTGAAAATTAAAACAAGTATGAAAATTTGTCAAAAAATCCTTAAATCCCCACTCTGTTCATCGTATTTGTCAATCGTTCCTAGCAGAGCTTTACCTAAGGTTGAACTTCCGATGTTGTCATCGTCGGCACTGGCGTTAAACAATGACTTGAATGCTTATACATCATATGTAATGCTTAACTTTAATTTGTATAAAGTTCATTATTTCTTTTGTATTATGTTAATTGATGTTTTTGTTTCTAAATTCTATGTTACCTTTTTCGTGTTTTAGTTTGATTTATGCACCAAATATATATACATTTTTTTTATTTTTTAGGTAACTTTTTTATTAAATAATGTTTTCCCACTATGTAACACTCTTCTTAATTGACCTTATACTGGAGAACTGTTTTTAAGGAAAATTTGCTGTGTACTTTAGTTTTTTTATGCACCAATAGATTATAAACAATATTTTATGAAGTGAATTTTTGATTGAAGGGAGTAACATCGTTTTTTATTGTAATTGGTGTTTAGGGTCATACAATTTTTTTGCTACATATATTTATTTTTTTATTTTTGTTTATAAAGTTACTAAATAGTCACAAGACATTTGAACCGTTTGGCTCGTGGATTAATAGTTTTGTCGTATACTTAATATTTATAATTTAAACTTATTTTATTTTGTCAATAAGATATTTTTTGCGATGCTGGATTTTTTATGATAAACGATTATAGTTGATGACTATGAATATATATATATATAAGAATATCTCACCATATCCCTTTAAATCTGCACTATTGTTATCAATTGTATCTTACAATTGAAAACAAGTTACTATCGTTCACACATTATTATGTCGGTGAAATATTTATCCAAACGATAGACTGAAATTATTATTGATCTATTGTTTTTTTAAAATATCAAAATGATTTACATATTATTCAGTTGAAAACTCTTGTTATAGTCGTTTTTGAAACATAAGTAAACATTAAAAAAAAATATGCGATGAACACCTTTTCAGCTTACATTGAGAAACATTTACAAAAACAATAACCAACCACAAAAAAAAATTATTGATTCGTTTCACTTGCAATTAATAAATACTATTAAGAAATACTGTTAATAAATACTATTAATTAATAAATACTATTAATAAATACTATTAATTAATAAATACTATTAAGAAATACATAACTTGCTTCGTTCACACCAAGCAGATTTTGTAACCATATAACGTCAGATGTAAATAATTCCTTACAATCAATAAGGACCTTGTAATACAAATTCTAATGTATTTCGATCTTCATGACTATGAATGTCCACACGTTATAGGGTTAAAGCTGATCCTAGAACTCAGAATATAATTATATTTTTTGACGTGTTTTTTAATCCTCTTACGTCTGAATCGAAAAATGTATTTCATTGTTGTGTAATTACTATTAAAGTCACTAACAATGATAGTTGTCATAAGGCCTAAACAATATTATGGTTAATATTGAAAATAATACTTATTGCTTACAAGTAGGTCACCATTATTAGCAGTAAACAAAATTTCAAATTGTATATAGTATTGCACGGATTGTAATTTTGTTTATGTATTACTTGAAATTGTGAGAAAATTGTTTTATTAATGAATTAACCAGTAACTGTTAAAAAAATACGAGCTACTTTACTAAAAAATAATTGAATGAATAATCTTTAAAACTACTTAAATAAATGTTAAATGGAATAAGTATCAAATAATAATAGATTATCAAATGATTTTATGCTTATCGACATGAACCTTGAATAATTATATATATTTATTCCTTAACCAATTTATTAACAACATGTAACTGTCATTATTTTTATTGTTATTGCTTAAATGAATTTATAGATGCGGTCATTTAGTTTTTATACTAAAAGTACAATCACGTTCTCCGCCTCAATAAAATAACTTTATGGGGGAGACTTGTTTGCATTTCAGTGGTTTCATCCACTCTCCAAGGACTGTCGGTCTAAGATGCTAATGACCATGACTATTTAATGCTAACATGTTAATGACCAAGACTACTTAATGCTGAAATGTTAATGACCATGACTATTTAATGCTAAGATGTTAGTTACCATGACAATGTACTTATAATATTGTTATATACTTTAAATACAGTTGTATATTTTGATTATGGTTGTATACTTTTAAAACAGTTGTATACTTTTAGTACGGTTGTATACTATTATTACAGTTGTATATTTTTCTTGCGGTTGTATAATTGTATTATGGCTGTATACTTTTAATACGGTTCTATATTTTGATTACGGTTGTATACCGCTATTAAGATTGTATATCAGTATTATGGTTATAGACTTATATTAGGGTTGTTTACTTTTAAAAAAGTTGTATACTTTTAGTTAGGTTGTATACTATTATTACAGTTGTATACTTTTCTTGCGGTTGTATATTTTGATTACGGTTGTATACTGCTATTAATATTGTATACTAGTATTATGGTTAAAGACTTTTATTAGGGTTGTATACTTTTAAAACAGTGGTATACTTTTATTACGGTTGTACACTGTTATTACAGTTATATACTTTTATTGCGGTTATATATTTTTATTGTGGCTGTATACTTTTAATAGGGTTGTATACTTTTGTTAACATTCAATGTGCAATATCTAATATGTGTATCACTTCTTTGAATTATCAATTAAAACAATTTAACCGATTGCTAAAGGTATTATTATTATTATGTTGAATAGTTTAATCTAATTAATACATGTTTGCATAATTACGATCAACCACATCAAATTTTAACATGAAGTGATATAACAAAAGTATTATCATGATGCGATTGTTAAGCAAACATCGTACTTACAATAGTCATTGTCTTCTTTCAATGGAATTTTAGTTAAATAAACATACATGAAACATTAAATTTGTAATGAGTTTGCATATAATATTAGTGAGATTATTTTTCAAGCTTTATGTAAATTATGTAAACGTTAACAATGTCGTTTTTAAATTATATGTTTGTATTAATATAAACTTAAAATATATTTTGTCATACAATAATATAATTCGTTTAATGTACTACAGGATTATCAACAAATAAAATTAATTACACCAATGTGTTTTTATATTGCTCATTGCTATTCTAAATTTCTTTTCATTAAATATAATTACTCAACTTAATTACCTTAATTAAATATTATAAATTAGCAAAGAATACAAAATCGATACAACTTTCTATAATTAAGTTTAATTTATATTTCATTCCGTCCAATTTAATTTATTAACAATTTATTTCGTTCTTCGAGTTAAAAATTGTGAAACCAATTTGGTTTGGAAATTTTATATCGCTCGATTTTGGCGAACTACTCATTATGATAATTTATGTTAATGTTTTTTTGTTAAGATTATTATTAATATTATTGTTATTATTATTATTATTATTATTATTATTATTATTATTATTATTATTATAAATACAGTATTATTATTATTGTTGTTGATTCTATAAAAAATGATATTCTTTATTTTTCTCAAAACGTATCAATTTACTACGAATTTTAGAGAAACATTTGATTGATAGTTCAACAGTTAATGTATAGCTTTGAACATGTGTAATTAAGATATAAGAAACACGCACGCATGTGCACATTAACACGCACACAAACACAAACACACAAACTCAACATAAAAAACATGCAAACATATACTCATAATAACACGCAAAACATGGATGTACACATGATCACACACGTACAAAAAGACACACACAGACGCGCGCGCGCGCACATACACACACACGTGCACACACACATATACATACACACACATACACACCCACTCACACACACACGCACACACACACACATATACACACACACACATGCACATACACACACATGCACACATACATACACACACATACACACACACACACACCCATATACACGCACACACACACACACACACACACATATACACACACGCACATACACACATACACATATACACATACACATAAACATACACACAAACACACACACACACACACACACAGCCATATAAACGCACAAACACACACACATACACACACATGCGCACACACACACACAAGTATGCACATACACACACCCCCATACATACATATACGCATAAACGCACACACACACACACATACATACATATACACACACATATGCACACACACACATGCACATACATACACACACACAGACACACACACACAGCCATACACACGCACATACACACACACATACACACACATACACACACATACACACACACACACACACACACACACACACACACGTATGCATATACACACATAAACACACCCGCACACATACACACACACACACACATATACATACATATACACACATACACATACCCAAATGCACACAAACATAAACACACACACACACTCCTTCCATCCCTCACTTTCCTTCGCAGAGATGATCCAGAACGAACCACGACTCTTAAGTGAAAAAACGATTGTGTTTTGTCAGAAAAATAATAAAAAATCAAAAAAGTAAAATAAATAATTCTGAAAAGTCCAACGTCTTGGTAATTTATTTTACGTTTTTTTCGAATCTATTTCCCGATAAAGTTTATTTGAATTCAAATTGTATTAAATATATTTTTTTGTTTGAATTTAAGTTTTACTAAATTTATTTTTTATTTGAATTCAAGTTGTATGAAATATATGTTTTTATTTGAATTTAGGTTTCATTAAATTTGTTTATTTATTTGAATTCAAGTTTTATTAAATTGATTTATTTGAATTTAGGTTTCATTAAATTTGTTTATTTATTTGAATTCAAGTTTTATTAAATTTATTTTTTATTTGAATTCAAGTTGTTTTAAATATATTTTTTTCATTTGAATTCAAATTGTATTAAATTTATTTTTTTATTTAAGTTCAAGTTTTACTAATTATTTTTTTTATTTGAATTCAAGTTGTATTAAGTTTATTTTTTATTTTAATTCAAGTTTTATTAAATTTATTTATTTATTTATTGAATTCAAGTTGTATTAAATTTATTTATTTGAATTTAGGTTTCATTCAATTTGCTTATTTATTTTAATTCAAGTTTTATTTAATTGATTTCTTTTTTTATTGAAATCAAGTTGTATTAAATTTATTAAATTGAATTTAGGTTTCATTAAATTTGTTTTTTTATTTGAATTCAAGTTTTATTAAATTTATTTATTTATTTATTTGAATTCAAGTTTTATTAAATTTATTTATTTATTTGAATTTATGTTATATTATATTTATTTATTTAATTGAATTTGAGTTTTATTAAATTTATTTGTTTGAATTCAAATTTTATTTAATATATTTATTTATTTAAATTCAAATTGTATTAAATTGATTTCTTTAATTAAATTTAACCTTTATTATTTTTTCCATTTGTTTGAATTTAAATTTTATTAAATTTATTTATTTATTTATTTAAATTCAAGTTTATTTATTTATTTAAATCCAAGTTTTATTAAATTTATTTTTTAATTTGAATTTAAGTTGTTCTATATTTATTTATTAATTTTATTTTTAATTGTTCTATATTTATTTATTAATTGAACTCAAGTTTTATTAAATTTATTATTTTTTTGAATTCATGTTTTATTAAATATATTTATTAATTCGAATTTGAATTACATTATATTTATTTATTTAATGAATTTAAGTTTTAATAAATTATTTTTTCGTTTTGAATTCATGTTTTATTAAATATATTTATTTATTCGAATTTAAATTACATTATATTTATTTATTTAATGAATTTAAGTTTTAATAAATTATTTTTTTATTTTGAATTCAAGTTTTATTAAATTTATTTATTTATTTGAATTCAAGTTTCATTAAATTTATTTATTTGTTTGAATTCTAAATGTATTCAAATAATTTATTCATTTGAATTCAAGTTTTATTAAATTTATTTGTTTATATCAATTTAAGATTCATTACATGTTTTTATTTATTTGAATTCAAATTGAAAAAAATGTATTTATCAATTTTGTATCAAAACAGTTGTATCAAATTTATTTATTTATTTGTATTTAAGTTTTATTGAAGTTCAAAGGAATTTGATGTAGTTATTTTTTTTATTTTATAACTGAATTGAAGACACTTTAAAGTTCGTAAAAATAATGCATTTAATAATTTAAATTAAAGTTCCATCAAGGTTCGAATAAAAATACTTCATTTCGTCACAAACCAACCAAAAGCCTCGAATAGTGGACTTAGAACCTCAAAGTACTCTTTAAACGACCATTTTAAGGCAAATAATCGTCTTTATTCTTCGATAAAACATTCAATTCGACATTTTTATGTCCAAAATAGTTTTGCTCCAAGGTCTAAGGTAGAACAAAGTTTACATTGAAAATGGCCTTTATTGTAATGGCAGAATAGCTCCACTCAGGCACACGAATAATATGTTACATTTTCACGAATAATTTCCTCTATGAACCCCGTAATTTTATTAACATTAAAATGGATGTTAAATTCATTTTACAATTATTTTAAACTTTGTGTTGAATTATCTTTTGTTTGAATAATTTTTGTATATGGGACGAGATTGGATAGAATATTACAAAATAAAATATAAATGTTCATTGTATAACTTACTGTTGCTTCATTGTTGTCAAAATTTTGATTATGCATGTGTTTGTTGTAAATTAGAAATTATGGGTTCTATTGAATAGTTATAAAATCGTATTTTGTTTCATTAAAATGTATGAACTTCTTGAAGGAGCGAATGAACCAATTGTCCACCTGTCCAAGAAATAAGTATTACCCTCCCTAGTGATTTGTGACTGTTAAAGTAACTTTCTGTTAGTTAACAAAAGTACTACTACTATAATTACTAGTATGATGATAGTGGTAGTAGTAATATCACACTGATGATAGTGATAGTAGTAACATCACACTAATACTAGTGCTAATAATAGTAATACTATTAGCACTACTACTACCAATACATAGTATTACCACTACTATTAAAACTATTACTACTACCACCACTACTACTACTGTTTGTACTACTACTAATACTATTGTTGTTAAAAATAATAACAATAAGAATATGAATTGTTGCGTATGTGTGTCGGAATTGTGTATTATTGCTGAAGACAGAAATTCAATTAGGTCCGAAAAGGTGGAAATTGTTGACATATTTTAAAATTGTTTTCTATTTCCTTTTTTAAAATGATGTTCTAGCGTGACTTTTTCTTGACCTAGATCCGCCGTCAACATTTTTCGATTTCAATTTTGAAAATACATTTTTTTTATTTTCATTTTATGTCGTCATACTTTCTTGTAATGTTTTTTCTATACAATTATTTTTATTGTTTTAGTAATACAATATATCAATTGCGGCTTCAGAACATTTTAAATCTTCCAAACATTTATTATAATAATATTTATAGCTTTTAAATTATGACTATGTATATATATAGCTCGTCAACGGGCAATCTTACACTATCTTCATTGAACAAACTGTTAAATGTTTTAGCATTACATTTAAAAATTTAAACTTGCAATGTATTAGGTTTGTGTGTATATATAAATACGCAGTTATTTATATTATTAACTATGGAATACTAAAATATAATTTTATCTTAACCCTTTGATGCATGATAGCTATTGTCAGCACCAACTTTAGTGGATTTCTCTAACCAAACAACTATTTAAGAAACACTAAAGTGTTAGGTATGACATAGATAGATAAAATTATGTTTATTTGACATTCAACTAACATTGCGCCGACAAATACAATTCAACAATGTTTGTTTTATGCTCTGCGATGCATGAATACAAAGCAGGAGTACCGCATCAGCTCACTTTATTGAATACATTTAACATAGTCAAGCAATCATAGTATAACACAATATAAATGAGTTCAAAGACTATATTATGATGGTATGACGTCATATATTCCTAACAGTTCTAGCCAATCAACTATTGATTCATTTAGGAGTATGTATCGTTGTATTATAGAGGGCGGGAGCATAGTGAGCGAAAACTCTATATAATGTTTACTTTTCGGAAGATGATGTTAATATTGATGTCATTGATATGTCGGTTAAAATATGTTGTTATTGCCTTTAGAGCAATGTTTGCTTAGAATAGAATGTTGGCAGGTTAGTTCCAATTAGTGCATTCTTTTTTTGTTTATAAAAGTTGTGCTTTTTAAATACTAACATGGTTAGGTTAACCAATCAGACATTAGTGCACATACGCATGTCGGTCTTGAATTTCTCAATGATTGTATATTTATATACAAAGTTAATATTATTAGTGAGTCAAAAAGAAAAACAATAGACTTAGCTAGATTGTGTAGCCAATGAATTTTTATTAAGGTCTGAGAAAACTTTAAAAACTAACTGAACTATAAATTAATGTGAAAGAGACAAATTTAAAAAATAAATTTAATCACTTTCTTCAATTTAATATCTTTAGTTTTATTAAACACGCGAGATTGATTTGCTTCTTCTAGTTGTAATAGGTTCCCTTCATGGTAATAAACAGATAATATGTTAAAAAATAAAAAAATGTCGTATGATGTTAATAGTTTGTAAAATATTTTTTAAAGCATCACTAATTTTATGTATGTGATGTAATTTAGAATTGGATTTTCAAGAGCTAACGATATTTCTGTAACATTTTAAAGGTGAGTCAACCCATTCATGCAAATTAATGTTTCTTGAATTAACTTAAATTCTGTAAAACAATTCACTTGCCCATGCCCATACAAACACAAATAAACATCGCCCACGTGAACAGCACATGCATATGTAAATACATTCCCACCTTATATATACACATACAACAATGGTAAGGTCCACAAAAGAAAGTTTGTTCATTGAAAATTGCAAAAAATCAAACAAAGCTTTTAGCGAAATTATGAGATGCGCCAAAATGCAAGTTCTGTTCACGCTCCAGCAAATCTCAACAAATCTTCGACTCCGAAAACATTTTAAAATAATAGCTTCAGAAGTTTGCTCATTCCTTATGTTGATTTTTCGGTTTTGGTTTTATTGTTTGTATTGTATGGAAATTTGCTGTACTGTATGAATAATTATTTATTCTATATGGAAAGTGTTTTACATTATACTGTAAGCAAATATATTTCACATTATATGAAACACTTTTTATTATATTGTACCGGTAGTTATTTAACACCATATGGAAAATATTCGATACTAAGTTATTTTTTTTAAATTGTTAAAATACGTTGCATACTATAAAAAAAAGTTTTACCATGTAGTAAAAAGTTTAATTTTAATTGAAAAAATATTGCACATTATATAGAAACAATGTTTTATACATTTTGAAAATACATTTTATACTACAATGTGTAGAAAAATGTTTTATATATTTATAAACTATTATTTTGTTTCAGCTATTCCTGTTGTAAAAGCTTTATTCTAAGTAATAATAAACATTGGAAATAAACTCTTTTGCTTTGAAGCAGTTGATCATAATATATAATGATATAGTTATTAAAACTAACACTATAAAGCATATACACATAATAATTCATATATAAAAACATGATCATCAACATTTCGTCGTCGTCATCATCATCATCATCATGTTGTTGTTGTTGTCGACCCCACTCCATCCTCGACAGAAAGGATGGAGCCCTCACGTAGGAGGATCTAACCCCCATCCCAGCAGGTCCTCCCATCGGGCAAGCAGCCCCTCCGCTCCCACTGGGTCCGCCCAGAGGGCCTCCGGAGCCAGGCCCGTCAGCACACGTGGGCATGTGAAGACGTATGTTGTGTTGTGTGTGTGGTGATGGCACACCGGGCAGTTTGGAGTGGTGTGTGTATCGGGGACTATTTTATTTAGGTATTCTTGAAGTCGGGGGGATTTGTTTGCTCTGAGCTGTGCCAGTGTTCTGCGCATGTTATGTCTGAGTTTCTTGTGTTGTTTTATTGTTTGATGTGTGGTTTCGTCTGGTGTGGTGTCCATGTTAGTCGTGTAGTTTTTGTTGTTGTGAAATATTATTTGTTTCATGTATCTGGGTGGTGTTGGTTGCTCTGTGAGTGAGTGGAGGAGGTGGCCTGGGTGTTGGGCTGTCTGTCGTAGTTGTGAAGCATGTAGTTGAAGATGTGTTTTTATGGGGAGGACCTTTGTTTCGTCATGGAGATGTTGTGTGTTTGTGTCTAGTGTGCAGCCTATGGCTGTCCTTCGCATCATCATCATCATCATCCTCATCATCATCAGCATCAGCCTCATCATCAT
>JARUHE010031687.1:0-16357 GCA_031471125.1 Archaeomysis grebnitzkii | reverse complement strand
ACCAGACCCAACGTTGCTTAACTTCGCTGATCATACGGGAAGCGGTGTTTCAACGTGGCCAAGGCCGTTGACGGATGGACGTTAGGCACATGGTGTTGCGGTCAGGGATATAAATTGGTTTTACCCAAACATGCAATCAGTATGGTAAGGTTCGCATTGCAAACCATTTACCAAAGAGTAATTCTAAACTTAGGCTATCTACTCCCTAAAAAGGAAAGCTTCAAGCATAAATGTATACCCCTATTTCTTTATACTTCTGCATTTTACAACTCCTTTCTGAGCAGTTATTTCCATTTAAATAAAAGCAACATTCATCAATGTTATGTGACTTGGCTGAAGTAAACAAACACAAATATACAGTATGGTGGATAATTTATTGATCGAATAGATTTTGGGCAAAGCCGGGCACTGTGCCTATAAGGTATTGAGCACCCATCAGACAACTAAATATCATGAAAAGTATTAAAAAAAATGTAAAATCAATGCACATTAAACCTGATAAAACAGACCAATAGATTTCAGGAAATTGACGAAATCTATCATTGGGGAGTCCTCATTTAAAACCCTCATCAGAGGAAGTCTGGCTAAACCAAATCTTACTCTCACTAGAGTAAGTCACACAGGCAGTTAAGAAGCGAGCAACAGTAAGCGCACAGTTGTACAAGGGGAACATTGGCAGAAGTCCTCGATCAGCATTGTGTGCCCAACCCATAGTCTGGTGAGAGCAAACTTTGTATGCCTTGGGAGAGTCATGTGTAGGAATGTGGTAGATAATACAGCTGGAGGGTTGTCATAACCAGCAACCACATATACAGACAAATAAATGAGCAAGAGATTGAGCATAAAATAAGAAAGAGTAGAAACAACAGTCATGTTAATTAAAGAAGTCCAGATCAGGAGTTAATAAACCAAAACCAATGTCTTGTAAATATTGGAAGTCATACACAATGAAACTTTACATAAGAGGTGTGCAAAAAAGATCCCATCTTTGTTCATATAAAATCATTTTAACCAGATGCAACAATCTTCTTGGGTTGACACTAACTTCACATAAAAGCTATGGAGCACATCTTCTGGGATTTCACACAGCTGGTTTATTGTATTTCACAAGATGCCTTATTTCAGCTTTGTGAAAAGCCAGGGACACAGAGCCATGTTGTGTCATTAGGTAATATGACGCACAGGTGCATTGTGTTTGGCCATGAATTGTATCAAATGTGATGACTGTAACTTGGTGTTTTGAGCTGTATGAAAACATCATGGACAGTTAACATATATAAATAGATGGGCCTGTATCCAGCACTTTACCCTGTCAGTATTAGAGGCCCATAAGGTACAAAGAAGGGAGCAATTTAAAATTTAGTGATAAAGCAATTCCCATTATAAGACAGACTTTCCAAATGAAATTGCTTCTGCTTAAACATTAAAAGTTTTGGAAAGACCTTTACAAAAAATCTCGTGAATGCATGAATATACACACCGATGGAACACGATTAACCTCTGCATGCAAGAGCAAACCATGAATCAACCATGAGTGCCTCATCCACAACCTCGTGAACACAACACTGCCGTGCCTTGAGAGGCGTTCATGCATAGTGAGCGAGATATGTTGGTGAGGTGAGGCCAATGATCCTGTCACCAATCCACTTTGTAGTAATGAATGCAGTGCATGTCTTCCACAACAGTATGTTGTTGTTGTCCATCCCACTCCCTCCTCAACAAAGAGGATGGAACCTTCATATCGAAGGATAAAGTTCCCACTCCAGCATGGTTATTCATTGGGTAAGCAACCCTTCAACTCCCACTGGGTCCATCCAGAGGCCCTTGGGGCCCACTCTGACCACACATGAAGAGGTGGGCGGTGCTGGCACAGTGGGCAGTTTGGTTTGTGTGTGGGTCTATTTTGTTTACTTATTCATGGGGATTTCTTTATAGTGAGCTGTGCAAATGTTCTACAGGTGTTGTGTGGGAGGGTTTTTCTATTGGTGTTCATTTTAAGTGCTGGTCTGTTTAGCATATTGTTTGGTTGGCTGTTCTTTTAGTTTCTTACTATGTGTGTGTGAATAAGCATCTTGTGTAGTTCTTGTTATTGAATGTTTTTTGTTTTATGTATCTGGGGCTGGTTGGCTGTTGTCCGAGTGGGCGAACTGGATATTGGGCAATTTTTCAGAGTTGCAAGGCGTGTAGATTAAGGTGTTTTGTATGGCAAGGATTTTCTGTTGCGTTGATGTATACTTTGCGACTACATCGGCTGCTTTGTTCTCAGTAAGCTCAAGATGTCCTGGAATGCAGCAAAAATAAACTCGCCGGTGTCTGCTGGAAAATATTTCAATACACTAAGACTACATATTTCATCAAGAGTAATTTTTATATGTAAATTTCAGGTCTAATAGTATGGTTCATTTCAGACGTAAATGATAGCTGTAGGACAACAAACTTGAATGTTTTAAATACAACTACAATGCCGATGGTGGAGACTGAATAGTAACACCTTAATAGAGCTTTGTCGCTGGCCAGTTAGACAAAAAAGGGAGAACTGGGCCAGTAGTCTCAACTATGTCATTGAAAAGGCAGGCACAACTAACAACTTTGGGGCATTTGGAGCCATCAGTGTAAATGTGATCCACTTCATGCTCTTGATGAATGTGGTGGAGAGCACAGCAACATTGAACATTTAGTTTTTTATTTGGTCCCAGTGGACCAGGCTATGGGTGCAAGTTCAACACATTCACTGCTGGATTTTGCCAACAGAATCTGGTGTTCCCTAGCAGTAACCTATCCAAGTACTAACCAGGCCCATCGTTGCTTAACTTCGCTAATCAAACGGGAAGCGACGTTTCAACGTGGCCATAGCCGATGTCCCATTAAACATTTTGTCAAGCTAGCAAGATGGGAGGATACCTTAAGCACAATCCACAGAGGATTTATTACATAGAATGGGTGCTAGTCTATCCACCCACAAGGTATTCAGCATCTTCTTACATATGAATCATTACTGAATAACATAACAGTTTAAAAAAAAGGTTAAAATGTTGCTTATGAAAGCTGATAGAACAGTCAAATAGATTTAATAAAAAATACTAAATCAAGGACATCATCATTTAAAAGCCCCATTAGTGGTAGCCTGGTCAAAACATTGTGCTCTCTCTCTCACCAAATTAGGTTGTACAGGTGGTAATGTGATCAACAGTAAGCATACTGCAAGAACATGATCAAAGGATTGAATGATTAATTATATAAAAGGGCCAATGCCCAGCACTGCACCCGGAGGGTATTAAACACACATGATCAAAAGAGCTACAACAGGCAACACCACCCAGGGCATCCAACTATTCCAGCTCATAAAGGGAGTGGAGATTCACATGCCTCAAAAAAGGCTAAACAGTTCACATGACAGAAATTTGGGTTGCAACTCAAGGTTTCAGTTCTGAATCTCAAGCAGAGGTCTTTTACCCGAGCTCAACAAGTTTTTTCTTTGCCATCTACATAAAGACTCCACTGGTGAAGTACAGAGCACTCTCAGGCTGATGCGAAGACTCGTGTTGTATGTCTTAGAAACATTCTTGGAGGTGAGTCTGAGAAGTTACACCATAGATTTGAGACAGTCTAGTTTGGAAAGAAAAATGACTTTCAGAATTTGCAAAAGTGCAGTTCACACACCAAGGAAATAGAAAGAAAAGTCTTTCCTCACCCTAACAACAAGGTCATCAATATGGTCTCTGAAGAAACCAAGGAACCATTCTCCTTAATTCCAAATCAAGCTTAATAAAGGAATTAAAAAAGCTAGCATGGACACCTCCAGAATATGAAGCTAATTTATTAAACACATACACCAAATAGCTTCACTAAGGTTCTCAAGCCTACTACTTATAAGGAGACAAAAATGAACCTCTCTTAGAACTCGCATAAGGAAAATATGATTACAATATCATTTAGACTACAAATCCAAAACATACAGAGATTGGCAATAGTAAATGAAAATATTGTCCAAAGAAATATCCAAAAGATAAAACCATACTTAAGTATTTACTTTTGCTGGCAAGCATTTGATAATTTTGGAGAAAATTCATAATTTTGGACTAAGTACACACAAATTAATGATTTTTCAACAACAAAAAATATTCCTAGCATTGTCTGTTAGACAATACATAATTTTTATTCAATGATCATTGCTATAACTTAAACATAAGTCTTAACTTTGCTTGCAATATGTGAACCAAATGGTGAAGGACAACTAAACTTAATATCATGTAAAATAACCAGTTTTAGAAACGTTAGTTAAAATGAGTAAACAAATTTCAAGCAAATACATCACAGGTCACTAGTCCAGTCATTTCTCCATACTTGAAGACTCGTTTGAGTCGGTCATTTAAGCTCGACATTCAACACTCGAATGTTAAAATAAATACAAAATACAAGGAACAATTAAAATATATTTTTTCTCAGCTTGCCAAGTACAATCTTGTCCAGTACTTGCTGCTATTTGGTCAAAAAACGTTTGCTTTATTTGGCAGTCAATGTTTGCTTCCGTGAATATTCAAATTGTTTTATCAACACTGCAAGTAAATTTGCATTAATGCAAGTCCATGAGTTTAGTTTAATATTTAAGTTGGTGAAAATTTATGTTAAAAACAATTCAACTTTAAAAGGATTTTCCTTTCAAATAAATATAATTACTGCTTCAGGCCTACAAAATATCAACAATTTCAGAAGAGTTGCAGTAGTGTAAGACAGATCAAAAAAAATTTATAAGACCCATAAATTTGATGATTCTAAAGAAGTTTTCATTTTTATAAACAACATTGAATCTTATTAAAAGAAAGCCGTGAACAATATTTCTTATCTTATACTATCAAATAAATGAAACAAAACAATACATAGTAATTGGGTGATAGTTGCAAGTAATCTTATTTACGCAGACCAAACCAAGACATAAACAATGCTAACAGTACTACAGCATACGAAGGGTGTTCATCAATACACCTTGGGTCACAAAAATTATTTTCCATATCATATTGTAAGTAAATGGCATTCAATGCTAATTTTGATAAAATTCACAATGGTGACGTGACAAATATTTGATATCAATGTTATCCAATTTCACATTCAAAGAAGTCATCATTGTGAAGTCGTTGATTGACTGAAAAAATTTATCAAAATCGGCATTTGATTGTCACGTAACTCTCGACGTATTAATGTACACCCTTCGCTTGCCATGTCTCAGTGTAGTGTCGTTTATACATCAGTTTGTTTCAATCGGCCAAAACCACTTTAACCGTTTTTTGTAACACCGGCAATACATAAGCCTAATGGCTTACTCCATATTAAGTAACACCAGTGATACAAATTAAGTTAGTTATGTTTTTAATTACTTAATATGGGTAACTAGTTACAAGTTGCAAGAAACAGTTAAAGTGTTAAGAGCTTCAATAATTCAACAGATTACCATCTTGTAATTACTGATCAATATATTCCAATCTGTCTCCTGAGCTGTGGATTTCTCAGCCACTTACAAATAAATTTGATTGAATCTTCTGCCAATGCCAAGTATGAACAACCTTTCAGACAATGCCTCGCTAAATTCCTGAGCCGTTTTACTCCTGGAACATCAAACACCCAAGGCAGTTCAATATCACTTGCTGGATAAAAAGGTAACCATTAACGAACACTAAGAATGCCATTTGTTTCCATCACACTTCAATAAACATTTGGACGATTCTTTTTGATGAACTAACTATTTTCCGATACATCTTTCACTATATATAAAATGTATACAATTAGGTATGTTAGAACATTGTTCATTTGATCACTTTCCATTATTCGAAACATTTTATTACAAACAAACATAAAAAGTAGAACCGTCACCATCACCGATCATGCAGGGCGTGACTTTGGCTTTTTTATTAGTAATTCTAATGGAAAAACACTATTACGGCAGCCAAAGTCATCCCTGATTGCCATAACAGTGTTTTTATATTAGAATTACTATTCAAAAACATTATTACTGTTGTACTTATGAATTACATCAAATTTAAACATTAATAAACTGAATCAATGGGCATATATTTTAGATAATGATCATTTATATTTTAGATAATGATCATTTATATTTAACATGTATGTACATTTTGAAGGTTTTCTTAAAATAGAACTATACATTAATTTTTTGACACAGTTTTTCTTAATATAGAACTATACATAAATATTTTGACAAGTTTTTTTAACATAGAACTATACATTAATTAGATAACCTTATTAAAAACTACAATTTTTAGTATGAATATAAACCATTTGCATCTTTTTTGGCTGTTTAAGCTACCTGTAATGTCAATTTAAAAAAAATCACTTTGAAATATTAAACTTTCAACTTTGTCTGCATTAGCTACCAAAAAAATGTATAAATGATTATATCCACATCAACGTTATTACTAAAAAAACATTTTAAAAGACTTATTGCACAAAATATTTTATTTTAAAGAAAACTTCTGTGACTAAAAACGAAAAAAAAATCCTGGATGGTTAGATTTAAATACTCATAAAACTAGAACGAATTTAATTATTAATTGATCACATGAAAATTTAAAAAAAAACGGTTGGTTGAGAACTTTTGATATTTGTTTAAGAAATTGATAGAGGTTGCCAGGGCGCCAAAAAATATTTTTCCACGTTTTTAAGTTTTAATTGCAGAAAAAGTAGGTTGTGGCCTGTTGTTAGAGTAGAAGTCACACACAATGTGATGCTTCAACAACACATCAAGTTGATACATGATGGTGTTCAAAATTGTATTACAATATAATTGTGGCAAACAAAATCATTTATGACATCTTTAAAAATGTTTTTTTTAAACAAAGTTCAGATTACATTTAGAGTGGAAATATATGATCATGTTTTAACTAGTTGCAGACAAACTCGTGTAAAGATATTCCAAAGTAATTAAACATTTTGTTGCATTAGAATTTAACTTCTCGTTGGACATTCAAGCATTCATTCCCATTGTTTTCAAACACATGTTTTGGTCTATTTAGTGTCGTTTCAAATCAGTGAATGAACAACAAAAATGTTTGCAGTCCCAAGTCGATTATTTTTGGTGGAAACTTTCTTTAAAAAATAAAAAAGTAATATACTGACCTTGATCTAAATGAACCAGAATAATTTGAGGCGAACAAACTGTTCGGATTTAATCGAACAAGTACGACCGTCGGCGCCGTGTCCGCCACGACCGTCCGTCGGATGAAACGCTCCGTGAAGCACGTGACGATGGTGATTGATGCCGCCATCACCAACTCTACTTACCTTGCTCCACCTTCCTATCAGGTGGAACAAAAGCAAACATTAATAAATTGATTTCAATTCCCCATTCAAATATACTTCACTTAAGGAATTTTTTAGTTTTAGTAAATGCAAGAAATACAATGGAAAACGTCGGGTTTTACCTGATCGATTTTATTTGACAGAAACAAGCTTTGTCTTGCATTTAAAATATATTGAAAAAAAAAAACTTTATTATGAACTTACTACATTTGGGAAAAATTCATCACTTAATGTTTTTACAACTGATTAATTGGCTCGAGGGTCTCCGGCATTAAGCCGCGGGCTTTTAGATGCCGGGAAACCCGCCGGAACAATCCGTTTGTTGTAGCTTTTCACTAAAAATTATGGCATCACAAATTTGGGTCTTTGAAAGATATTCTAAATCATATTAGCAATGATTTGCTTTCATAGATGTACATTGTACTAACCAATTGATATAGAAAACATTTTATTTCTATAAATTTTAAAATGAAAAGGCATCCATATTTTTAATGGATTTAACCCAGAGATTGTAGATGCAACATATATAAATTAGTAAGATTTTGTCCAAGTTAAAGATCCTGGTAGACCAGTAATGGCATTTGTTGTCAATGAACCAATGTAGTTAAATATTCAGAAAATCTGATTTAATAAATCACTTCAAGTTTATTAAAAACACTAAGTGATTCGTGAACTATTAAAATGGCTTCAAGATGGGACATTTTAAACATTAAACTATGGAAATTCTTCATTGTAAGTTCATAACAAGTTTCAATATCTGAATGTGTGAGCTGCAAATAAGTTGGAACAATTCAACCAGATCGAAAAAATTTCCGCTAAACATCTCGGAGTTGTTTCCTAATCAAAAGCATTCAAAGAAAATGGTATAGAGTAAAGGAATGCTTAAGAATGAAGGAACAATACATCCAAGATAACTGAAGAGAAGACAACTCCAAACACTGGCTATTAATTTTTACTTAAAACACAGTAAGTTAAACTTGACTTAATGGCTGAAAGAATGTAATGTTAATGGCCTTAATCTCCTAAAAAGTGATCAGCATGCAACTGAGCAGAATGATAATGAACTTCCTTTCACTCATATCCAAAACCTTCAGAAGAGAATGACAAGAATAGCAAATAAACAAGGCTTTTCTCAGTTCTGATCTATTAAAATGAAAGACAAAACTTGAAAAATTTACACTAAATCAAAATGGGAACTAGACAATGCTTCGACTAGATTTCTTGCATTTGTGCGAGACATTAAAATGATTGCTATTATTCTATACTTTCAACGAAAACCCAAAATATCTTTAAACACGGAATTAAGGTTCACCCTTGCCTAGGTTCAAATCTTCCAACATGAATGTAGTTACCATGGAAATAAAAATGATGTCCTGTTCATATTAATATTATAAAAAAAGCAAGTTTATTATATAAAACCTAGAAAGAAAAACTACCAACCAATTCAATGAAAAGCCAATCATATAGTTTGATTAAGTATATTCTTAAAAATGAATATTCAATAAACCATTATTTTGTCAAGTAATATCTTCAACTAGAAAAAGAAAGCACCTACCATGACATTTGCGCCAACTTTTTGTTGTGATCGGCTTCTAAAAGACGCAGATACATGATGATGATCTAAAAGACAGAGATTGGATTAATGGACAAGACACACAAATGCAATTCGTAATCAAATTAAGGAGAAGAATATGACCGCAATAAAAGCACCCAAAAAATCAGACCCAGTCTCTACACACCTTATGCGGATGTTTCACGTGGCAGCAAAACCCCATCTCCTTCAGCAACCTTCGCTCGGCTTTGATCACTTGGTTTTTAAGCGTTATATAATTGCCATCCAAGATGACAGGTTGGATGTTTCTGGAAAGCGACACCAAAATAAATACTTTGACACAGTGTTAACAAAGTATTTGTACCACAATTTGAAGACAAAAGGTGTTAGTAAAGCCATCTATAGAACAAAGTGACACTCACCTGCCATTCTTCACCTGTCGCACGTGATTGAAGACGTTGATGACATCTCGAATCTTACGAGGAGCCTCTTCAATCTTCGACGCCAACGCCACGCAAGCCATGGCCGTCGTTTCCATTGGATATCGGACGAGACTTTTAGCGTAATAAAACCGCTGGAACAACACTTGTCCTGCTGCCATTGCAACCTGCAGAACGACAGCCCATTTAAAAAAGAGATTTTATGTTGACAACTTTTGCCCAAAATTAATAATAGGATTAATGATGTGATTATTTCCATGAATTCTATATGATTATTACATAAAAATTATAAATGTAAGCCATTCTCAATCAAACATCATTGGATTTAAATCACGTTGCACGATATTATATTATTTTATTGAATCAACTTTTCATGATCAACTAGTAATCCACAAATGATACAAATGTCTCACCATCATTCATTAACCAGAGATCTCAAAACCTATGATTTCAATAAATATTTATTTTACAAAAACTAGTACAAGAAAATGCTACACTTTAAAAGCTGTGTCTGTATATTCAAATTATATCTAGAATGAAAATGGCATAGATCACAAAATCAAAAAAAGACAATTATTTAAGGAAATATAAATTTTACCAAAAAAACACCCCTATGACATTCCCAATTTCTTTCATTTGTTTCAAATAAAATCTCTGTTAACCATGAATTTGATGAAATAATGGTAGAGTTCACAAAGTCATAAAAATGGCTATTATTTAAAGAAATATAAATTTTAGGAAAAACACCTTTTATACATTCCACCTTAAATATCCAGTTCTCCATGTTTTAAAAAAAATTCTCTAAACCTTTAAATATAAATCTTGGTTAACCATGAATTTGATGAAAAAATGGCAGAGTTCAAAGTCATAAAAATGGCTATTATTTAAAAAAAATATAAATTTTAGGAAAAACACCCTTTATACATTCCACCTTAAATATCCAGTTCTCCATGTTTTAAAAAAATTTTCTCTAAACCTATAAATAAAAATCTTGAGTAACCATGAATTTGATGAAATGGCTATTATTTAAAGAAATATAAATTTTAGGAAAAAACACCCTTGGGCATTCCACATTCAATCTTCAGTTCTTCCATTTGTTTTAAATACACTTTTCTCTTAACCATTAAATAAAATCTCAGTTAAACATAAATTTGATGAGATAATGGCAGAGTTAACAAACTCCCTTCTAAAAAGTAATTTTATTAACCTTATCTTGCATATAGGTACGTTTCAAAAAATACCAAGTAACTCTAGGGTTTTAATAAATGAGCATTTCACCATCAAATACTAATATATAAACAATTTCCCTTATCAAACATGCCCAAAAGTTGCTAGATAAAGAGCAAAATTTTTACACTTTTTCACTTTTTACATAAAAACAGTTGATGACGCACATGGCAGATTTTGCTCAACAATTATGGCTGAAAAGTTGAATAAAAGTTAATGTATTGTTTATGCATTTATGAAGAAGATTTCATTATAGTTGAACAAAAAAATAATAAAATCATCTAAATAGGTTTCGTTTATGTGTCAACATCAGTGAGCTGCCTAGATAGGTACATTGTTCCATATTGGAGTTGAAACATACCGATATTGACAATTTAAATTGTGTTGCTAATTTTTAAATACAATATGTATACAATTGATTTTTAATAATACAATATATTTATTACAAGCGTTTTGTTGTTTTTATTACAATTAAGTGCAGTTATTGAGTAATCAGATTTTTCAAAAACGATTATTAAAATATTTAGTCAGTTTTATGATCAAAGTTGGCAAAAACTATAGATATTATCAAATGTAAAGTTTCCTTAGACTGTTATATTAATATAAATAACAAGTATGAGTAAATGCTATGTATTAAAAGTCGTGTTTGTTAAACAATCTTAAATTATTTTTTATATAATTCATTATATTATTATATTAACCCTTCTCTTTCATTTGTTTATAATAAAAATATCTCTAAGCTTTAAACTAGTCATGCCTAAACTGCTATGCGGCTTAAATGTCGAGCGTTATTTATTTTTATAATATATAATTGTAAAAATATAATGAGCATTAATAGAAAATTGATTTTAAATTCTATTACATTGTATTTATACATGCATACTTATTGTTAAATTCTGAAAATTTGAAGCAAAAAAAATATATTATTTTAATGTAAAATATTTTACAAGTCATTTTTCATTATTTTAGAGTTAAATAACAAAAAAAACATAAATCATCTAAAAAGAAATCATTTGCATTATATTTTAAGCATATTGATTGTACAGTTCTGAAAACTTGATGCAAAAGTATTAAAAACAAACAAGTTATAAACATAATAAAAACTTGAACCTTTTTGTTTGTTGTTATTTCTCCTCATTTTAACCTAAAATAAGAAAAAAATGAAAATTATATAAAAAGAATTCCATTGCATTGTATTGTAAGCATATTGATTGTTCAGTTTTGAAAATTTGATGCAAAAATACTAAAAAAAAATTAAGAAAATAAAAACTTGAACCTTTTGTTTGACGACTGAATAGTAACACCGATGTCTTAACTTCGTTTCTCTCGCTCGACAACAACCTAGTTTGAGCGTGCACTAAAACATTGACTCTCTCAGCCTTGTTACATGAAATGGTGGGCCAAGATATTCACATACCAGGTTTGATCAAACCCCAACAATGCAATGAGAGATTATGAAATGCTATGTCTGGTTGGCACTTGCCACTGCACAAGGTATTTCGTAAGTAGGTAATTACTCTTGGGCTGTGATGGGACCATCTGTAAGGGTTTGATACCAAAATAAAAATATTCAAAATTAGTTGGGGCACTCACTTGAATATCGTCTGGAGGATAGATGAGCAACTCCCGAAGAGAATCGTTGTTCAATATTAGTTTGTTTTTGCTTATGTATTCCTCAAAATCTATCGGGTCAGCAAGCCGTGGTCGAGCCTTTAAAAATGTTATTATTATTATGCAATATTTGCAAAAATTTGATTGCCTGAATTTATATACATGCTTTTATTTATTCAACATTTGTTGTAGCTGCACAAAGCTATTATTCTGAAGATCAAAGTTCATCTTGTATAAGCTCAAGAAACTAGCCATAGATGACCTGCAATCTCGCGTAGCTATAATTCAACATATATTTATTTTATGAAAAAAAAAATTCTTGGTAATGTTGGTTAGATGGTTATTATAAACAACTTTTGTTCAATAAAATTTTCTGTAACTCTTCAAATAAAAAACTTTGAGCTTTTGCTCAAAATATTTTAGGAGTTAAAAATTAAGGGTTTTTCGGTTATAACTATGTAAATGTTAATTTTTGGAAAAAAAAATATTTATAACAATATTGACTGGAAAATTAAGACAAACAACTTTTTTTTATGGAAGTTCTCTGTTACTCTTAAAATAAAGTTGTTTTAACACTACTTGATTTTCAGGTGCAGACGACAACGACAACGACGAAGAAGACGACGACGACGACGGAAAAATAAAACCTATATAGAGCTATTTCCTACCGGAACGCTCGATAATAAAATGTAATTTAGATCTAAAATGTTCATGTGTTAATTGTATTACAGTAAAACTCCTGAAACGTAGACCAAATTTTTTTCTAGGTTGTAGGAAAAATCTCAGTTTCAAGCATACCGATTTAACATCGTTACCCTTGCCTTTGTGTCGCGTTTTCTTTGTATAAATATAAATGATGCGGACTTTTTAGGATTTCTCTGTTTCTAGATTCTACGTTTTATTTTTCTACATTTCAGGAGTTACTGTAAATCATTTACGTCTACGAAAACAAAAAACCAAACCCACAGAACCCCCCTACACACAAACAAAAACGCTTCCACCCCCATACTTACACACTCCATTCAAACTGCATTTGAATGTAAATGTAACAAATTTCAAATAATCTACAATTCAAAAAAATGTTCAAAACTATATTCAAAGGTTTAAAAAGGCCTATGATAACTGTTGCACGGTTGGTGTGTGGGGGGGGGGGGTTCAAGTGTATACGAGTAAGTATATAAGTGCCGGTCAATATGTTTACGACAATCAAAATAGTTGGACTTTATTTATTTTCAAATGCTAAAAATAACCGAACTCTTTTGAAGGTTCTTTTCAGCATATCAAATAAATATATATAAAGTATAATAAAACTTTTTTGTGAATAACAAATAACGATAGAGGTTTAATTTGATATTTCACCAACTTAGTTCAACATCAATAATTAGCAAGAAAATAAGATGTGCCTCTTCGTGTTAAGTTTTTCATAAACAAACTCTCAAAAGTTATGCAAGAAGTAGATATGAAAAAATTCGCAAGGAATCATAAAATAAAAACAAATTACGTCTTTTTATGATAACCATCAAAACCTTTATACCAAAAATTTTAAAACAAAGAACAAGTTGACTTTGTCTTCGGCAACTTTCTTGAGATATAAAAGAAAAAATCAATTGTTTTGATAGCAACGATGTTTCAAATACATCCAACATATAAAATACGAATTTCCACCACTTTCTTTAATCTTTACAGCACTTTTATCCTTGATTATTTTTTCACGGATGTCTTGCTACCATTGCATACATTGATGGATACAAAAGAATATTAAACACGCAAAACTCCAACTAAGCGACCACTGTATAGAATAGAACAGATCGAATGATCTTCAAATACTAAAGTATATATAAATATAAATTCAGTTTTTTTTAGAAAAGGACAGTACTTAATATTGATAGCCTAAATAGTCTTAAATAGATAGTTAAAACAAAAAACGAGAAAATCGAATTCAAACAATGATTAGAACCCCACGGTAAACAATCGAATTATATTATGTCAACAATAAAATTTGTAAATTGAATTATATAAATAATAATTTCCCTTGGATATAATAAAATTCAGATTTATTCCATACATCCAGTTTTTGGACTTATTAATAAAGATATATTGTGTTGCAATCACATCAAAAATGTCGCAAATGTCGGCAATATTGTAAACAAACTTTTGAAAACATCAAAACAACTTCTTTTTTAGAAAAAAAAATTGAATAGATAAACTCGATTTTTGTAACTAAATAGAAAGGAATGTTTTCACTTCACGATAATTATATTTATTGTTACCATCATCATCATCATCATTGCATTATTCAAATTCCAAATTTTGCATCATGGGAAGTATTAACAACATTTACAACAAAATACCAATGATACAAATAACAATACGATTATTAAACATATAAACATATATGGATATAAAATAGAAAAAGTGAGGTAAGCTCTATGTCATTTAAGTGAGGGTTACCTCAATTGTGACATATATAGGCGAAACTATGAATTTTAGAAAGAACCCCTCATCCGATACAATCTGCAGGATCACACAGATGGTAACATACTTCAAAGAGCAAGGTGAACAAAAGGGACAAATGCCATAACATTAATTGATAATCACATCCCTAATTACACAGACGCAATCACACGTGATCTGTCCAAATTGGGCAAACTTTTTAATTGCTGACACAGTTACATTCAAATCTGAAGGAAATGACCTAAATATTCATGCGAAAAAGACTCAACTAGACGAAAAAGACCCATCTATGCAAGAACAAGGCCCATATTTGCAATGAAATACCCATACATGCGAACAATTATCCACGTATGCCGAAAAATGACCTAGCATAAGCTTGAAACGCTCCGAATATTGGTTTAGAAGAGACTAAAAATTCAAAAAAAGGACCGCATTGCAAAACTTGCGACATGTCTAGAGGCGTTTATGTAGATGACAGAAGACTTTCCATTGTGTAGCCTTCCGAAATTTCTAAATAAAAAGTATTTAAATTAAAAAACTAACTGTGAAAGACTTTATAATTTGTGTTGTGAAACAACCGAAACAAAAACTCGACTGTACTCCGTGAATACTGGGAATCATGATATATTATTGTTTATTTTCCAGTCTTTTTTGATTTCCCTTATTCAAAAATCTTAGGCTGTTGAAATTTTTTCAATAACAATTACAGCCAACTAATTTTCAATAGTATTACAGTAGATTTATAGTTAATCGCACCGTGGCTAAATTAGTTATTTTAATTGTATGTTTTAATTTCAAGTGTAATTTTTTAATTGATTTATAGTATTATTTGTCTGAAAGGAGGAAGAATTATTTTTAAAATAACTATTGAAACCATTAATTAACAATTAAAAACAAGCAAATGTTTTCTGTTTATTTCTACTCGTGCTTGTTTCAGCGAATTCAATAGCACGGCACTGCATATCTTGCGTCCTTTAGAAATGTACAAGACATATAACTTTTCATCTGTTCGATGCATCATAAAATTGTATAAATTGAACAACAAATTTGGAAATACAAAATAAAAACGGTTATTGAAGTAGTAAAAGTAAAAATTACAAAAAATAAAGTTGAAATATTTTAAGTTTTGTTTAAAACATATTTTTTAATTCGTTTTTTCACGAGAAAATGTATTGCCAGTTTAAGAATATCATATTTTGTTATCAAAATATATATTCTCAATTATCTAGTATCGAAATTATAAATTAGAGATGTAAATATTTCCATTAAAGTGCAAAGCTATAACTAGCCACGAGTGGATCAGTAAATCGCTGGCAAGCAAGTACATTTTTAAACAGGTTTACTTGTAGATATTTGCTGTAAAGTTTTAATTGAACGTTTTTTGACAAAAACAGAAAGGTAATTATTATTTCAATGAAAACTATTTTTGAAATTAACAATAAGAGACAACAAACAAATTTTGTTCAATAAACATCGATGTAATTCTTCAGATGAAAACTTTAACCCAAACTTCACACCCCAACTGACAGCATTGACGACAACGCCGACGCCGGAACGACAACATCTATGTCTAAACCACGTTTCAATCTTCCGAAAAATTAAAGACGAGTTTGGGTTACAGCTCTACCCAAACAATGAAGATTAGATTAGAAATTTAACTTCAAAATAATTTAGCCCTTCCATCAATTACACTGGTCAACAAAAAAAACAATATTCATGGTTCTGGTATAATTTAGTCTGATTCTAGGGTAATCAAAGGTGC
>JARUHE010031576.1:0-16357 GCA_031471125.1 Archaeomysis grebnitzkii | reverse complement strand
ATAATAATATATCAATAATATATCAATAATAATATACTATACGAGACATATTTATAAATTAAAAAAATGTTAAAGATCATAAAAAATAAAAAAAACGTTAACAAAACAACTTTGTTGGAAATGTTCAAGCTTGCCATATCAATTAAATATTCAACAGATCATCAACTATGGATTTGTAAAATCCAATTGTTCAGGTAATTCAGAAATTTTAGTCATCAGATTGTTAAGATGTTTCAATTAAAACGGATTTGTATTGACAGCCTTTCTATTTTTATAGCTTTTTAGTAAGAATGTCGCATGTAATATTTCCTACAAATTTTCTATATTTTGGTGAATATTTTTTTTTCATAAATGTTGTTTTTCTTGACATTAACCAACTTCAAGTTTCATTAATTCGTCTTCAAAATAATTTATTGTATTTGCATCGTAAGAGTACGAAACTTTATTTAACATTTGTTTAAATAAATGAAAATATTTTATTTATTTATTACACCAATTTGAAATAAATCTAACATTGGTCTCTCTTTGCCTTTTACATAAAAAGAATAATTAAAAGAATTAACAAAAATGTTTATAATAATTTAATAAAATTAATTAATAGCAAAATAAATGTTAACAAATGTGAAGTTTAAAATGTGATAACTAATTTATAACAGATCTCCGAAGTGTAATACATTTATATCTTCCTAAGAAATCTTTCAAAACTTAAAATTAATTTAAACTGTAAGTGTTTTGTTTGAACTCAATAAAATTATCCTAGAAAATGATAATTAAATGAAGATATTTTTTCAACTATCAGAAATAGATTATATTGAGGAAACAATTGATTTAAAAGATTTTTAAATTTCATTAAAAGCAATTTTGTTCAATATGACTCAATGTAACAAAAAAAAACAAATATTTCGGACAAGACACATAAAAAAAACTTTGTAAACACAAATTATGAATAACGAGTCAAAATTAGTGGTTTTATTTAGTCTTCGTTTGATAATATTGATCATAAGTTGATGGTTGCAATAAAGAAGTCAAGAACTTGAAGTTAATTCACCAATTATCACTACAAACAAATATTTCAAACAACTGAATTTTTTAAATTTTTATTTGAAATGTTGCCAATAAAACAAACTTGTTCAGGAACGATAATTTTATTATACGTGTAAATCAAATTATTTACTGCAAACAAATCCATAAGCAAGCAACTAACGCAAATTGAAACACAATTTTTTAAAAACTCACAAATTGGTAATTGCATCCACGAATAACACCGAAAAATCCTGGATTAAGTTTCAGTTGATTTTTTGTGCAACACAAAAACCTCCAAAATTCGAACCCTCGGCAGAACAATTAACTTCCTAACCGATCTCATTACGAGAATCTTTGGCCACCAATCACCCAAATGCACAATTAATATTCAACCATGAACCAAATCGTAAATAAATAAACACTAATATTGTTATCATTATTATTAGCTAACCACATTGCATCGACCAAAAACGTTTTTGTATCAGACTATATTTACATTTCAGGAATTGAATTAAAATCTTCAAACAATTTAGTCTGGAGAATATAAGATTATTTAAAAACACTGATAAATTATTTAAATATATTTAATAATGAAATAGAGAAGTCACAAACAATAAGCCAATTTAAAAAGTATTTTGTATCAATAAAAACGTCAATAATTTATTTTACTTAGAAAACATTAATGTATTTTATTTAATTTTTAAAATGTATTAAATAGAAATATAGGAAATTGTGGTAGATTTTTTATTACCAATATAAATTTGTAACAATTTAAAAATATTATTAGAACAAACAAATGAAAATTATTAAACTTACTTTAAAGCTTATTAACATTAGCAAAATAGAACTATTTAACAAGTTCATGAGTTATGTAAAATAAATTCATACAATGTTTTAATATATAAAAACATTTACAACGAATATCTGAATGTACTTGTTCTATATGTAAAGGGTGTGCACACATTTATGCATATTTTAACTGTATTCACAACTCTTATGGAAATTTGTTATTAAATATCTTTAGAAATGCAAATAAAAATGAATTAATAGAAATCTTAAATAACTGAAACATTCTTTTTATTTGAATAGAATTCATCGCTATTTTATTTCGTCTTTTCCACAAAACTATTTTCAGCTTTTATCGAAATAATACCAAAGATAGCTTTGTAATTTAAATCATAATAAAATATTATTGCAAGTTACAACTACGTACAACTAATTTTTACACAGATACTGAAGGCAAAAACTTGGAAAATATCAGTTGAACAAGAACACTTTTTAAAAAAATATATACACATATAAATTAATGTATCAATGAAATCAATTATTCAATGATATTTGAAATAAATAATTATCAAGAAGATATTATAACATTTCGTATTTATAGTTTATATTAATTAAATTATTTAAACAAACAAAAATGTATTAATTTAGTTCTTTGTTATTTTAGAATGTGAATATTTAACACTTGAAAACACGCCATTAGCGCCACAACATATAAGCTATTAGAAGGACATTAACAAATCTGGAGTGAACATTGAGGCTGTTAATTATCGGCCAGATAAGAAAGGCAAAATCGAGACAGGTTGAGAGCGCACCAACGTAGCATCGGGATGAATAAACATCGAAAATTTATCTCCACACCCGGACAGTTATTGACAAATTAAAATAGTTTCTTATAACCCATTTAATGTGGAATAATAAAGCTCGCTTATTATTGGACAGTTATCGTCGCCTTTTCACAATGACTAAACAAACAGAATAAATTGTCAATGTAAATCAACGGCGGAGAACTATCTCTTGATTTCTCCTGCCCGAAAATATCAAAATTGATCTCGGAAAGAGATGTTTGGCCATTCAACTAATTTCATTTTATTTACTTTTACAAATAAAATAACTTCATGACACTTTGTTTTAATTATATTGTATTTCCATTATGAAACATATGCATTTCATTGTAAAATTATTACTTTTTATCATTTAAATATAATTTAGTTTTCAAAACGATCAAACAATTGAAATTGATGTCTGCAAAAACTAAGAAAACGAATCCAGGAAAAACTTGATCCAATGAAATCACTTTATAATGAATTGACGAAATATTTTCCCATTTAACAGCAGAGAAAGATTAAATCTGGCAATAAATTATGAGCGTAGGTCTGAAAATTCTGGTTTGGATGAGCTAAAATGAAATAATGGTTCACCAGTAGGAGATGAAAGACACCCTGGTGAGGTGATTCTAGCAACCGAGATGTCCGTGCATCTATGAAGAAAGGGTCGGCCAATAAAATGATTCGGTAGTGTGTGCAAATCTATAAATACATCAAACTTTGGAATATTTTTCATCTCCATTCTAGCATTAGAATATAATTATCAAAAAATATCTTCAATTACTTTAGTTATACTTTCAGTGCAATTTAAATTATTCAGTACCATGTTCTTGAATAATTATTTAAAGAAAGATATTATTTATTTGTAAAGAGTATTTACAATAAGTGAACAAATTAGTCTGAGCAATATAGATGTGGTTAGGAAGGAAACGTAAGATTAGAACGAAAACGATTACACCAATAAGATAAAAATCCATCTCGACTATCGGAGAAAATGATTACGAACTGAATGAGTTTACCTTTAGCAGACGACCAGACAAGGAAAGTATCGTCCGCAAAGATTGTTTGTTTGCTTAAGTGATAGTTTAGATCCATGCTCCAAATTACACATTTGAACAACCCTTCAAGCAGAAAACCAACTGCATAAATCGAGTCTCTTTATTTGGAATTACGTCTCCATGGAGTGGGTTGTGGATGCAAAGCACATTTACGGCCAGGAATGTCATCACACGGCTGAGTAATAACCTCACATAAGTCATTTAACCTCCTGAATACTACTAACCTTACTTAAGTCACTTAGTCTCCTGGGTATTAACCTGTTTTTAAGGGACTTAACCTCCCGAATATTAACTTCATTTAAGGGACTTAACCTCCCGAATATTAACTTCATTCAAGTCACTTAGGCTCACGAGTACTAACCTCACTTAAGTCACTTAACCTCCCGGGTACTAGCCTAATTTAAGGGGCTTAACCTCTCGAGTATTAACTTCATTCAAGTCACTTAACCTCCCGAGTACTAACCTCACTCAAATCACTCAACCTCACTTAAGTTAGTTAACCTCCCGAGTACTAACCTCACTTAAGGCACTTAATCTCCCGAATACTAACCTCACTTAAATCACTTAACCCCCAGAGTACTAACCTCACTCAAGTTAGTTAACCTCCCTGACGACAGAGAAATGGTGCGTTCTACGAGGCATGGACAATCAGCATTTCTCATTGCGTTTTTTATTCTACAAATTGTGTGAAAAAGAAATAATCACATTATGTAATATTTTCAGCAAACAACAACAAATAAATCAAATGAACAAAAATTTAAACTATATCAGCCATGTTTCCAATTCTAACAGTTTCAAAATGGCAACGTCACTAATACGTCACTCTTTTTTAAATAGTTTCAGTTTCAGTTGGAACCACCTATGACGTCATAATTTGGAAAATTTTACGAACTGTTGCAAACAGTTAGAATCGGAAACATGCCTTTAAATAACATTTCAGTAACTGTAAAGAAAAGTTTTATTAACTTGTAAAATGGAAATGATTGGTGTGATTTTATCTGAAGTAATCAAAGGAATTATTATTTGCACTCTAATTATCAAGTAAAATAAACCTATAAAAACGATAACTATAGATGGACTTAATAACGTGTTTGAGATAAAAGATATTTTTACAACAGATAACTGAATAGATAACATCTAATTATTTACATTTTTATTTATTTGCAAATTGGTTCACAAAAATCAAATTTAATTAGAAGAAAACATTCCAAACATACAAATAAACAAAATGAACATTTTAAATTTAAATTTAATATTTACTTTGATCATTTAAGTTTAAAAAACTTTAAAAATGTTGAACCGTTCAACCACCTCCCAGTTAGTTATCACTGCGCCTTAAATGGTTGTACGAATAGCTCTCGTTGTGTAAAGCTTTATTTTATTTAACTTAAATGTCTACAAAGAACATTCTTCTCATTTCAAACTTTTCCATTTTCGAATTGCAATTTGCATTCAACAAAATATAATTCTAGTGAATACCTACTTAAACTTTAATTTCCCTAAATGTTTAAGCTAGTTTATTTAATAACAAATGTTCATCATAATAATTATTTTCTTGTGTATATGTTCAAAGTTATAAAAAAGATAAGTGGTCAACAAATAAAATGAATATTGCAAACCATTCATACTAGACCTATTAGACAATTTAAACTGCAAACAAAGTAAAAACATCGACAAACTCAATTAGAAAATATCCCAGAACGATTCTAGTTAATTATGATTTATTTCTATTGTTATAATGTAGAAGAAATGGACGTCGATTTTAATGGAAGAAATTATTTGTGATTCACCAAGGTGAGTAAAAGTTTATTAATTTAAGTAGCTGTTAGACACGCTAGAACGGATTGGATGAACACCTGCGAGTACAACAACCCTCAACGTAATCTATTTTCAATAACTTTTAAAGTGCAAACAAATATTCATGAATATTTATAAATCCATTCAGATAATTAAATTAGGTTTGTCTAGTCAATCAACAACCAGACAAGACTTCAATCATAACAGTTTCGATACAAATTCAAAGATGGCGGTTGCACTTTTTAGCATAAGTTCAAAAAAGCTTTTTTTGCTCGCCAAACATTTAATACAAAAGAAAATTCGAATAAATGTTGAGCAACAAATTGAAGAGTCGATGAAGCAGCAGCGTCAGTAATAGCTTTTACATGAATCAATAATAAATCATTATTAAACTGGTTTTTCTAACTAATGTTTTGTTTTAATAATCCAAAGATGATTTGGAACATTCAAACAAATTTTATTCAACGTTTGATTTTATTTATTAAATAATGGTAACGAGAATTTAATGTTCTCTAATGCAAATCCATTAATTTTTTCCTTTCGATTTGGTTGTTAGTTTGCTGCAACATAGCAAGTGGGTGTGATGGAAACATCGCAGCCTATGCAATTCGTAGTTTATTTTATTTAACCTTGCTCAGACAGATTCAAATTTGAATAATCATTTAAATGAATTGTAAATAATTATTCGCTAATAATGCAAATAATTTCAGAGCCATGAAGAGCAGTAATTGAAGGCAGGGAAGAAGCCATTAATAAAACCCTATTTAAAAGAAGCGCATTTAAGCCCTAATAAATGAAGGTAATCATAGCTTAGAATCAATAATTGCATTCAAGCCCCAATCAATGCAATTAAATAATAAACAAACAAACTTCGTGAATCCAAACTTAATTAATGTCTGCACAAATAATTGCCTCCGACTAATTGTGGATCTTTTAGTTATTTTAAATCCACCCCATCAACGGGCACAAAAATCCAGTGTTGCCCACACATGAGAAAGAATTTATTAAAACGAATTAACGACCCAATCGAAACCATTTTTTATTGTACAAACGACTTAATAAAAACTAAATCATCTATTTTCAACAACAATCAATTAATCTAACAGCTCGTTGAAATGATTAAATAACACTAAATTAAGTTTTTAATTGAAACCACTGAGTTTAGCTATCTTAGTACAAAATAACGCCGAAATGATAGCAATCTACAAAATAATAATGCTCACTATCACAAAATTAAATGTCTAATATATATCTATATATAAACATACAAATATATAAATATATATATATATACATAGTAATATTTATATATCTACATATAAATATGATCGCGTAGCTTGAAAAGCGAGCTCTGTTCACCTGAGGGAAAAAAATGAATATATTTATTGACATTCCTACCCGCAAAACTATAAAATACATGTTCACGGTAATTGCGAATAATCTTTGTATATCATAAATCTGGAAAATTGGATAAACAGTAACATCTTGGGCATGAAATGTATGTCACCGACGGTAAAAATGGACTATGAAAGTGTGTTTGAACCATCTTTTTTTAAGGATGGGGATTGCACAGTCATCTGAGGACAACAATTGAATATATTTATTAACATTCCTGCCCGCAAAACTGTAAACTATGTATATATACATACGTATAAACTTCATGCGTATCCACTTTTAAATGTAAAATAACATTAAACTGAAATTACTTTCGCGTGCATCTATAAATATTTGTGCACAATAATTTACAATGATATATGTGCACATCAATTTCAAAACCTAACTAGAATGGTAATAAAAATCAGGAACTATAGTCTATTCCAAACGATTCATTTTTCTGCAGCTAAACTTTAGCAGAGCAAGAAACATTTTCGCTTATAAATCAAAAGATGCAAATGTGTTTATTAAGAAACTTTAAAACAGCGCCATGTTTTAGAATATGTTTTAAAATAAAGATTTTAATTCAGAAAGAAGATAATTCCTGTTTAAGCCATTGTGCAACTTGTGCCATAAAATGAACAGCATGTGCTAATGGAATAACCACTTCGCGCCCAATTCTCAAAAATGTGGTTCAACATTTAGATTTATTGCTACACTTTTTTTGTTCCATATACAAACCGACAAGAAAACTAATTTGAATTAACACATACCACGACGACTCGCTCGATAATGTAATATATATTTAAAACTGCGTTAGATTGAAACTTCGAAACGTTGACCAACAAAAAACGTTTGCAAGAAATCAAACAAAAATTAGAAGAATGAAGTTGTATGTAACGATCAGTCAGGTTGTCAATGAAGACAACGCTGAATCAGTGCTGCCAACTGGCATTTACAATTCAAATGCCTTTAAAAATCTTCATCCAAGATTGAATAATAAAACTTATGTACTAAAATATATATTTCAAATAAAAGGCCAATGATTTCTCACAAACATAAGAAACCATTACGATTTCCCTATTTCACTTAGAAAAATTGTAAATCTTAAAGCAACAAAGTTCAAATAAATTGCAGCTAAAAATAGAGTAAGAAACAAAAACAAATTCAAAAATATGAAAAGAACAAAACAAATTTGTAATATCGGGGATAATTTTTTTCTAGATTTAGTGATAAAACTGAGCTAAAATGGTTGGGATCATAATTTCTATGATTGATGAACAAAACAAAATGTTTTTCTTAAATTAAAAAATTCTATAAATATAAGAAATAACATTCATTAGAAATATCAAACGCAACTGTTTGTTATAAAAATGTAAAAATTATTGTTAACAATAAGACAAAACAAAATATTTAATTTTAAATTTCTTCAAGTTTGATATAAAAGTTGTGTCAAACCTGATAACTAATAAATCGTATCAAAAGAAGGCAAATAAGAGGAAGACATTATTTTGACGGGGCTGGGCATGGGAAGACTATTCCTCTCGAAGACTATTCACAGGGCATGAGAGGAGAGCTGTTCCATGCATATTTGAATGTGGCTTCACCCTATCTTCGCGCCTGTCGCACTTGGCTATTGGCGATCTGGACGCAGGATGGGTCAAGGTGGATGCAAAACTGGGTTCGCATCGTCCTTACAACGGGTGGACTTAAGGGCGTAAGTTGCGTACAATGCTACGACGGGTTACGCGCATCAGTCCTCGGATGAACTATGAAGTGTTGGCCCAAACCTTGTACGAAACTGGCGAAATACAATCACTGAATCTTTCGCACCCAATACATTCTTAAATTTATCATTTTTTTCACATATTTTAAACAATTTATTTCATTCATTATTTTCTACTTTTTATTCTACTTTATAAAAATTTAAAAATAAAGTTGAAAACAAAATGAAAACGTTTTTCATTTGAATATATTGAGGGAGTGTAATATTACTAACTAGTGTTGCAGTGTTTTTATATTATGGTGATGATAGAACATGAAAGCAGGTTATTCCAACACACTAATCATATACACACTCAAATGTAACTAGTCCACAGCATTTTAACAAGGGTGCTACTCTTTAGTTTTATAAATCAATAGAGTTTATTATCAATAGTTTGGTGTTTTAAAATATTTTTCTTATTTTTGCAAGTTTCTTACACTTTGGTTATTTGGCGAGGACTAGAACACCTTTTGCACCAGCAATCTCAGCACAGCGTCTGGCAAGAAGGTTCTCATGATGACACCATTTTAACAATGAAGTAAATTAGCAATTTGTTACATCCTGTATAACATCTCATCTTTAGGCCTAGCATGACAAACAAATGTGATGAAACCTCTTTTTGCTTTATTATCCGGAATTCCATTAATATTATTTAATAATGTTTATTATTTTGTAAATTATGTGGTTTCTATAAAAAAAACTTGTTTATAAGATCCTTTATTTAAGTGTTGAGAATGAAATTTATTTATTTAGCTTACATATAACATATTAGAGTTATTATTATTATTAAAGTTTAGACACCGCTGGGTATTTTATAGTGTGATCATTATTCTGTATTGAACACAATGTTACATAATATTACTAAAAGAGAAACGAGATATGCTGAACACTTGTGAGATATGTATCTGGAAAATATAGCCTCGTGATATGCCACATAAACACCTGCATTAAAGGAACTTATGATTGGCAAATGGTGTGAAACTTATTCCAACCAATCGTCTTGAAATCTCAATCTGTTAGCTTTCGATTGCTTTGTGTGCCAATCAAACGCCATTGTCAATTGTCACATCCTCAGATCAAGCAAGCTTAAAGAAAAATTATCTTTGTGACTTAGCAGATTGTAGTTACTTGTTGTCATTGAATTGATATAATTTACATGTAAATGTATACATAATTTCAAGTAGGAAATACCTTAACTTATTACAGAATTGTTTCTTCATAATGGGTATGCAATTTAATGAATATACTGAAGTTTATATTTTAATCCAGGTAAAAGTGATCATTAAGCTTTAAAATAACTAAAGGGATGCGCAAAACATTTATAAAACTATTGTAAACTTTATAGGACTATTTTTTAATTCTATATCATTATAATATGTTTATTTTAATTATAAAAATGTACACAAATTGAAAATTTGATAAAAAGATTTTAGGATTCTATCAAATTAATCTCAACAATTTACAAGCACCTTCACTTCCTTATAATTTCATTTTTCCACTTTTAGAAATAATTGTAAGTTATTTAATTATCTAAAATAATGGAAAATTTTGCATAAACACGGAACAATGTTAGTTATGGATATGATAAAACAAAGAATAATCGTTCGTTTGAAAAAGATAAAATAAAAAAACTAACTGTGTGAATATTTCAGTTTAATTTTTCCATTCAAATTTAAACGCCACATAAATTCCATGTGAAAATATTCGGCCATTATGGCAATCACTTTGGCCTGCATGGTCAAGGATGGAATTGTTCAGCCCAGAGGCGAGGAGCGTGAAGGCATCGTGGATTTATGTGGTGTTACATTTTCCCAAACGAATCATTGTCCTTCCCTGAGGAATCACGACTCCATTGTCAGGCAATACCTGTTCACGATTCCCGACATTCGACTTGAATTTCAGTTTCACCCAAAAGAACAAATTCCAATTTTCCAATGCTTTCAAATTACTCAAAATCTTTCTCGGAAAGAATTTAAACCATTGACTTCATATGAAATTCGGAGCTTGTGGAGATGATCTATTATTGCACTTACGCGGATGTACAAGAGACGTGAAACTTACCTGAAAAAATTAGATACAATTAGTAAACATAAACACAAAACAAATTTTTTTTAACATAAAAAAAAACAATATATATAGCTGTACAAATGTTTTATAAAAGTACCAAAATTAAAATCAACCTATAGCTTTATCAATTTTAAACTTTCAATTAAAGCATTACATGCTAAGGTGTTTTATTCACAGGTGACCACGCACTTAACTTATTTAAATCGGCCAAGAACACAAAGAGACAATAATTATTTTTCATCAAAAAGATTTTTCAACAAAAAAACCTTCACAATATTATCAAATTAAAAAACTGTTTTACAGCAATTTTGATACTGTTCACCGATCTTGCAACGATTCTGGTCCGGCCCAACACAATCTTGTGAAACAGGTTACTTAATTACCCAACTGGTTAATTATCACAATTACACATTCTATTATTAATATTTAAATTCAAATTATTTTATTGCAACTGTCTTATTAATAATTGTATTATAAATTTCGTTTAAAAACATTTAGGTGTGAAAGATGCCTCTTAACAATTGTCTTCTCGATGCAGCAAACATTTATATTAATTAAACATTAAAGTTAGTTTTTTACAATTAATAATTTGAGAAAATTGTTCACAACAAAACTCAACATTTACGTTTCAATTATAGTTTTTTAGATTATCATAGAGATGAAAAAGGTTTTTTTCGCATCAACACTATTTTCTTTTAAGTTTATCTTGAAAAACTATAATTTAGTATTTGAAAATAAATTTTATTTAAAAGTAATGTTTAAATAAAACTGTTAACAAAAATTAATTAAACTAAATTTAAAACCCACATTATAAAATTCGTATTAATTAATTAAATAAAAAAAAGTATCACATTGGAACAAACAGGAAGTTGAAAATTGACTTCATAGATAATAAGTTGTAAATAATGCAAATTTTTAATAACAATGTGTTGCTTCATACGTAATTAAATGTAATTAACTTTTAAATTAAAACTATTCACAGACAATAACAAAAAAACATCACATCTTGTTTTTGAGATTCATTAAAAATAAACATCATAAGCCATAATTAAATAAAAAAATAAAAAATAATACTTAAGAATTGAAAAATATGAAAAATAAAAATATTAAGATAAAATAGATAAAAGGTTTAAACATATATTAAATGTTCAATTTGAAACTGTTATAATATAAAAATGTTTGAGTTTTCATAAAGCGAGCTAAGTGATGTGTACCCTACGGATAGCATCCTTCACATGGTACTTCCTTTAAGCCGGGGTAAGCTTAGCATGCAAGATATTAACTTCAACTTCCCAATGAACAGCTTGGATCAATGGAAGTGAATTTTGTTTACGCAACATTAACCTTCAGACGACATTCTTATCCTTATAACAAACAAAAATGTTAGAATGAAAAATCAATATAAATGTTTGAAACGTCAATAAAACCATCAAGTGGAAGACATTGTAACTATAAACTTTACAAAAGGGAAGTGATAAAAAAATACAATATGTTATGTAGCAAAGATGTGTATTGAGGGGAATTGGATCCAATAGAACTCCTGATAGAGCATCACCATAAATCAAAGGTTTGCCAATATTCACAACCAAAGACTTGATTAATGGAACCGCATGGAGCGATAACGGATAATCTTATCACTCGAATCTCTGATAACAATTATGTCCAATAATGTGAATAATGGAGAACATTTGTTATTTTGTAACAAAGACCAAGACATTTTTTCAGTAATAATAATTATTGACAACTGATACAAAAACAAACTTTTAAGAGGCTGACACAATTATGAAAAAATCCTTATTTAAGTATTCGAATAATTCTTGAGTAAAAACAATTCCGAATCAACTTCATTTTTTGAAATTGAACAAGTATAATGACTGCTTAAAAGTGTACGTGATACAACGTCGCCGGTATTTAATTATTGAAGAATGTGTCGAGGTGGTAACAAGGAAATCTAATATTGCGACGATGATAAAACGACATCAACTTGTCCCAATAAACAAGCGGCGAAGTTTTTTAATCAAATCGATGGTGTGACGAACTGTCGCTCCAGCTTAATATTAATATTCGTTCGTTGAATAAATATTTGAAAGTTTTCTTTCGATCAAACATTATTAGTTAAGATCAACATTAAAAACATAGACAAAATATTTATAATAACCGAGAAAAGGTTCATTATAAAGATACAATTTTAATTATAAAAGCATATGTAAAAGTGATGATAACAATTATTAATTATAAAAGTTAAGAATTTAAAATTTTATATTTAAAGAATTTAAAATGAAAATTCCAGCAACAATGATTTTGATTTCAAAATGTATTTTAATTACTTTTATCAATGCAATTAGTATTACATTGCTTCTACACAAATACAATAAAAACATAAGTAACAAGAACAAACAACTGGAATTAAAATACTATTGAAAGTACAGCTGACTCTGTCCTTTTATGTGGACGAAATTGTAATTAAAAAAAAACATTGAAACGTCCACACAACAACGAATTGTCAACCTGGACCGAGAACAATATCTGGACAGAAAAGTCACATCTCCCAAGACCAAAAGAAGTTCCGGTGGCGGTCTCCTTCAGGAGGATTTTGTGGCCGCAATTAGAGGAGCTGAAGACCACGTGACCAAACCCGTCACTTGGTGGAGTGACAATAATTTGGACCTCAGAGCCGATCAACATTATTTAACAATTAAATATATTAATTCATTGACAACGATTTATTTTCTTCTTAAGTGTTGAAGTTATTTTTATTTTGTGTTTCGTCTGTATACATAAATACAAGAGCAAAATACATAAAATACATCAACTACCAGAACAAAGTATGCGAACCGAAATGTTGAAGAAGAAGAAAAAAGACAAATGTACAAAACAAATAGAGTATCAATATTAAGCATTAGGGTGTGTGTGGCTATTGACAACCTGCTAAAAAAACATAAACTGGAGAAAAACATGATATTGGTTTGAGAAAAATAACATCAAAAATATTTTTATATAAAATCCAATACCTTATTTTCTCCGAAAATATTTATAATGTTTTGATATTTCTAAAAATTGACATGAACAGGATACAATTATTCCATCACAGAAAAACTCCTAACAATGCAATTAATCTAGAAAAAGTGATAGAATTGTGTTCATACGATTATTCAAAACTTGTCTCATTTTATTTCAAGTAACATTGTGAGAAAAGTAGAAAATATTTGGAAGGTGAACATGAGCTTGAAAACAAGAGGGCCTTGTAGCAGGACAATTAAACATCGATGACGACATTCCAAATATTCGGTCTTCATAAATCGAATATTTGCCTTCCTCTTCTCATTCCCCAGAACCTGTAGCAAATGGTTACCCAGGGACGTGAATACCTGGATAAGCACCGAGTTAATCAGCTGGAAAACAACATCCAGCAAGCATGCGACCAATACAAAAATGGCGGCGTTGTTAGTTCGCTTGCGCGAGTTCTTACCCTTTGCCTACTGGACCGAAATTGAACTCTGGTTTAGTTGGACAACTGAATTAATTCGTCAAATTACGTAACACTAATTGTTACGATCATTTATTATTCTTTTTTGTATATAAACAAAAACACACAAAGTTAGTGTTCATGTTCAATGAGAAATTATTTTGCAATCAACCTTTCTCAAAATGTTTGCTAAAATAGAACAAAAAGTAACCATTTCATGGCATCAATCGTACAAAATTGTATTTGGAATTTTTTAATAAAAAAATCATGACCAAAATTTCACCCTTAAACTAAATCTAAAATTATCTGTAAATTTCTACTAATAAAGACGAAATAAAAAATCTAAACCAACCGAACAATAAAAGAAAACATTTAAAAATATAAGAATTAATTTGTAATATTTATTATCTTATTTATTTTTTATAATCCGACGACAAATTACATTCTTTCAAGTAATGAAATATCTTTTGACAACACGAAGAAATTTTGTGAACTCCCTAACACTACAGGACTTTAAAAATATTAAGGAAAACTATTTTTTTTTTAAACTAAACATTTTATAAATGTTAAAATTAAAAACATTTAAATTTGAAAAATACTAAAACACTATATAGAGAACGTTTATAAATATTTTTGTTAATAAATCTAATTAAAAATGAATCAAGGTTTGAATGTTTATAATGCATTCCTTTAATATCTACTATGATGAAATATTTCAAATACATTGTTACACTTATCAATATATTTTATTGAAAATACTTTTCAAATGAGATAATAAACAAAGATTTGAGATTTTATTTTTAGTAAAGAAATATTTTAAAATCTTGTCAGAAAAACGTTAATAATTTAAAAATGAATTGCAACTTAGATATAACATTCAGTTACTGGGTCTAGACAGATTAGTATAGCTTTCAAAATAATTGTTTACAAACGAATAAAACTACATAATTAATTATTTTTTGGTCTGTTCGTTAATTAATTTAAATGTTTTTTATTACACCATGTACTGTAAAATATTGTTATAAAAACACTTTTAAATTATAATACTTTATAATATAAGTACTATAACTTAAATGTTTTTATTACACGGTTACACTATGTATTATAAAATATTGTTATAAAAAAACTTTTAAATTATAATACTTTATAATATAAGTACTATAACTTGAATGTTTTTATTACACGGTTACACTATGTATTATAAAATATTGTTATAAAAAAAACTTTTAAATTATAATACTTTATAATATAAGTACTATAACTTGAATGTTTTTATTACAGCAAAGAGCTTCATCTTCATCATGGATTACAAAGTCGAATCATGTTCAAGTCGACTCATATTGTAAAATAGTGTTTGTTCCTTCAACTATTCAACTTTTAAACCAAAAAATAAATCAATTATTAACGTTACAAAAAGGTTTAATCAACACAAAAAAATTTATCATAAGATCAATAAAGTAATATTGCGAAACGGCAATGGCTGAATAGTTATTGAATTCACAAGATGTGTGATTTTATTAACCAACCATATTTTTGAAAACTTTTGAACGAACTTGAACTGTGAAGGAAATTTGATCATGTTTTAGTGTTGAAATCATTGGGTCATTTTGGGTCATGTGATGGGACGACAGTGACAAACACAGCAAGTGGAGACCTACATTTTCATTATTGCTTTAAATTTTGCGAAGAAGTGAAAAAACGAGACAGGAGATGGAGTTGATAAAAAATGAAAAAGATTCAGTGTGGAACTAGAATAAAGGAATAATTTGTATTTATGTTTCAGGGATCATTTGATGGAATAATTGTGAAATGTAGCATTGGTATAATCGCCTAATCACCGGGTACGAGCCAGCCAGGCAGGTCGGCCGTTTATTTATTGTGAGCAACACCTTCTGATCAGACGCGGATTAATCAACCAAATCTGCATTCAGGTTCCAGAGCTTCGTTGCAACAATTTGCAAACTCTGACCAAAGAATATTCAAATTATTTTCAACAATAGTTCACATAAAAAATCTGAATTATTTCAAATTGGATTATAACTTCATGTTTGTATAAAACATTTTATTAATGTACAGTAAATTAAAAATAAAATCACACACGCACACACACTCATATATATATATATATACATATATACATATATACATATACACACACACACACACACACACACACACACACACACACACACACACA
>JARUHE010031465.1:0-16359 GCA_031471125.1 Archaeomysis grebnitzkii | reverse complement strand
AGTTTAACTTTATTGTTATGAGCATGATCTTTAATATTAATTTTCTGATACTAATGTCTGTCTTACATTTAAAAAAAATGGAGGCCCCTTTAATTGTGAGGCCCTAAGCTGTAGCTTAGTCAGCTTATGCCTAAGTCCGGCACTGATCATAAATGTATAAATATTTATTTGGAATATTTGTTCATATTTGTATAACATTGATAAGAAAATAAAATTACTAAAAAAAATAAACATGATTAGTGTAATACAAAAATATTATATCAAAAATGAAAATTTAGGAAAATCTAGCCATAGATAACCGGCAATCTCGCGTGAGGTAAACAAACATTCTGTTGTTTTGCTATAACTAAAACAAATATTGAATTTATGAAAAAAATATTCCTGGTAGTATTGGTAGGGTGGTTATAATAAACAATTTTTGTTCAACAAAATTGTATAGAACTCATTAAATAAAAAACTTTAAACGTTTGCTCAAAAATGTAGGTTTATGGCTATAACTCCATAAATTTTGTTTTTTTAAACTACCCTTCATAAAATGTTAGTTAGATAGTCAATGAAACATTCTTGTTCGACAAAACCTTATGTAGCTCTTCAAATAAAAAACTTAAAACTTTGGGTCAAAAGATTTTAGAATTAAAAAATTATGTTTTTGGCTATAACTTCATAACTATAGGTTTTTAAAAATATAATAACTTTGATAGTTTTGGTAGATGGTCATGAGAAACAACTTCTCTTCAACAAAACTTTCTGTGACTCATAAAATAAAAAGCTCCCAATAATCTGAGTGTTTTGGCTATAACTCTAGAAATTATAATTTGTCAAAAAAATGATTTATGACAAAATTAGTTGGAAGGTTAAGCCAAACAACTTTTGTTAATGAAAGTTCTCTGTAACTCTTCAAATAAAACTGTTTAATAAAAATGGATTTCCAAATATTTTTTGGGCTATAATTTAATAAATATTAGTTTTACAAAAATACCCATGAAAACATTTGTCAAATGGTCATAACAAACAACTTTTGTTGAACAAAACTTTCTGTTACTATTCAAATCAAATACTTTAAACTTTTGCTCAAAATAAATTAGATTTAAAAAATGTGGGTTTTGGTTATAACTCAAATGTTATTTTTTGAAAACAAATACTTTCGGAAAATTGGCTGGATGGTTTAAAAATAACTTTCATTGATTAAAATTCTGTGTAACTCTTCAAATAAATCTGTTTAATGCTAATGTATTTCCGGATCCAGACAACGACGAGGACGTCATCGGAAAAATAAACCTATATAGAGCTTTCCGCTCGACAATAAGAAACTATATACCTAATATTGAACAAAATTATAATGAATAAATAACACATAAATTATAACAACGAAAAAAGAAGAACAAAAAATAAACTAATTCCAATTTACACCTTTAAAACGAGTGAAAATGATCTTAATCCTTTAACACCTCAATGGCACGAACAATAAGGCTTTATTTTCAATGAAACTTCTTCGTATTTCAGACCACGACAAAAATTACTCGGGCGTTACAACATCTTCAGCGGGAACTTCCGGCACAAGAGTAATTTCGGGCAATGGATCGCGAGTGACGTCAATGGCAGATACAATCAGGAAATTTTCACCGCCAGCCGGATCTTGTCAACTGAGGCGAGATTAAGCCGACGTTACACACGATACAACTGCAATTTTTTGTCGTCTTGTTCGCTGAACAACTGTTTGAGATATGCGATGGCGATTTTCAATATGTTGTTAATTAATTTTAAAATTGTTGTAATTAATTTTAAAGATTGTTGTTTATTTATTTTAAAGATTGCTGTTCATTTATTTTAAAGATATGTTGTTAATTATTTTTAAAGATGTTTTGTTCATTTGTTTTAAAGATATTTTGTTCATTTTTTTAAGATGTTTTGTTCATTTGTTTTAAAGATGTTGTTAATTAATTTTTAAGATTTTTGTTTATTTATTTTAAAGATATGTTGTTAATTATTTTTAAAGATGTTTTGTTCATTTATTTTGAAGATATTTTGTTCATTTATTTTTAAGATGTTTTGTTTATTTATTTTAAAGATATGTTGTTAATTATTTTTAAAGATGTTTTGTTCATTTGTTTTAAAGAATTTTTGTTAATTAATTTTTAAGATTGTTTTTCATTTATTTTAAAGATATTTTGTTAATTCATTTTAAAGATGTTTTGCTCATTTGTTTTAAAGATTTTTTGTTAATTATTTTTTAGATATTTGTTTATTTATTTTAAAGATATGTTGTTAATTATTTTAAAGATGTTTTCTTCATTTATTTTAAAGATATTTTGTTTCTTTATTTTTAAGATGTTTTGTTTATTTATTTTAAAGATATGTTGTTAATTATTTTTAAGATGTTTTCTTCATTTATTTTAAAGATATTTTGTTTCTTTATTTTTAAGATATTTTGTTTATTTATTTTAAAGATATGCTGTTAATTAATTTTAAAGATGTTTTGTTTATTTATTTTAAAGACATGCTGTTAGTTAATTTTAAAGATTGTTTTCATTTATTTCAAAAACTTTGTGTTCATTTATTTTTAAGATGTTTTGTTCATTTATTTTAAAGATATGTTGTTAATTAATTTTAAATATTTTTTTCATTTATTTCAAAGATCTTGCGTTCATATATTTTTAAGATGTTTTTCATTTATTTTAAATATATTTTGTTTATGTATTTCAAATATATTTCACTCATTTGTTTCAAATACATCTCGTTCAGTTTTTTTAAAATAAATTTTGTTCATTTATTTCCAATATATTTCGTTCATTTATTTCAAACATATTCCGTTCATTTATTTTAAATAAATTTTATTTATTTATTTTAAATAAATTTTGTTTGTTTATTTATTTTAAAGATATTTTGTTTTTTTTATTTCAAATTGCAAATATATTTTGTCAAATTTATTTCAAATATATAATGTTCACTTATTTTAGATCAATTTTGTTCATTTATTTCAAATATATTTCGTTCATTTATTCAAATATATTCCGTTCATTTATTTTAAATAATTTTTTTTATTTATTTAAAATAAATTTTGTTTATTTATTTCAAATTTCAAATATATTTTATCAATTTATTTCAAATACATTTTGTTTATTTATTTTAAATATATTTTGTTCATTTATTTCAAATAAATTTTGTTCATGTATTTCAAAGATATTTTGTTCATTAAGAAACCAAAATACAGAATATTTTTTTGTTTAAAGAATAGTAAAATTAAAATTAGCTTGAAGATATTAAAAGGTTTTAAGAATCTGCAAGCGCTTGTTAGGCAAAATGTAATGTCAAAATATAAAAATTGTGTGAAAATAAATTTCCATTCAAATTATGAGGATCTTTCTCTCATAATAAAGTTAGAAATATTTTGTATTTCACATCATAAATGTTGGGCAGGGTGTGAAAATGGGGTTTCTTTTGTGTTTGAGATTTTCATTTTTGCATCTTTTCAGAAAAGTTGTTACAAAGTGGCCCATTTCGGCATCAAAAACTAAAAAAATGCCAAAAGTGTCCCGCACTTCCAAAGCCAAAATTTAGAAAAGTAACACCCTACTGTTGAGACATATAGTTTTAATTATTCATCCAGTTTTAAAAATAAAACAGGAACATGTTGATTTATATTTTTTATATTTTATTGTTTGATAATAAACAAATAATAATTCAAAACTATATATTTGAATTATTTATTTGTAGTAGAGGACTCGTATTTTTTGGCGATAGTACTTACACGGTTTTGATTTGAATGATATTTCATGTTTGTATTTTTGCATTTGATTCCAATGAAACAAATAGGTTGTGGGTGTTTCACTGGCGGCATGTCTAGGGCATCGGGGGTTTTTAATACACGGTGGTGGGTTGACCCATGCCGGTGTTAACCAGACGTGGCTTAACGTATTATATTGTTGTTGTGATGTCGTTTTAAGTGTTCACAAAATGTAAGTCAAGTTTTTTTTCATATGCATGTCAGCTTGTTCCTATGTTAATTAATTATGGAACACATAATGCAAATAATAATCAATAGAAATGTATAATGCAATTATTCAAAATGTATTGCTTGAAAAATAATTGGATATAATAGGGCATCTATCAACCAGAGGTAACAAATGATTTCAGTAAAAGACAAAAACCTAGACTACAGATTAATTGAACTTATACAAAAATGTAAAATAAAAAAAACTTTAACATTTGTCTTCACCTCTTATAAAAACAGCGAAATATTTTTAAGTTCATTAAAACCATCATGTTTCGGGGTAAAATCTTTAGAAACTTGTTTATTTTTAAGCAAAGTTATTATTCAAGAAAAAATTGTATTTTAAAAACAATTATAAAAATAATGAAGTACTTTTTAAGTTAATTAAGCTATAAAACGTCATTTTTCAAAGAAAACATAAAATAGAGATTTTTTTATTTAAGCAAAGCTATTATTCATCTCATTATTTATAAGCTTTGTTCAATAAAAAAAACCTGTGAAGTCAAAATTAAAAAACTTTTACCTTCACCTAAATTGTGATCGGAAGACGCCGACGACGGACTGACCCACGCATGTCAATTGTAATAGAGTATCCGAAGGATGGATACCGTAATAATATTTCAATTTATTGGAAGGAAATAAGCACAATTGGTGTCTGAATTTTACACAAACCTTATAGTTGCAAAATAAACATTATTTATTTTTAAAAAGTAACATGTATAATTTTCGGTTTTCAATAATCCCAAATCATTATAACTCAAGTCTACTTTACCTAAATATAAACCTTATATTTTTCGTGGCCTTAGTCTTCCATAAAAAATTTTAACAATTGTAAAATCGATTATTTTCGTTCAAGATCATAAACATGTATTACCTTTCCGCATGTAAATCCTATTCAAAGTGACAACAAAAACAATTTTAGTCTTAAACGAATACTTTCCTTATAAAATTTTCGGAATACATTGAGTGTAATTATATTGTATTTATCCAACTTTTATTTTAACTTAACCTAATTAATGTTCGATAAATAAATGTTCAGTAAAGCTAGCAACAAATAAATCGCTGTAGACAAGGCAATATCGGCATGTTATATTTTCCGGAACAGAAGAAATAAAGATTAAGAAACTATTTGTGATGTTATTAATTGCAAGTCATAATGATAAAAAAAACATATGACGCTTCATCACAGGGAAAGCAACACCTAAGTTCTTTCGAACTAAACTTGGCTAGACTTCACTATTTATATTTGTAATTATTGAATTCAAAATTATGATCAATTAGTTCAAACATTTGTTAATATATTTCATTGTCAATCGTATTCTTAGTTAACTGTAATGAGAGAATTAGCAAATATTCAACTGTAGTTTGTTTAAGGTTAGGATAATGTAAGTGGTTTCACCAATACCTGTGAAAAAAATTAACTTAAGCCTTTCTGTTCTTTTAACAAAATTAAGAAAATTAGCTAAATCGCGGTCTAAACATGATATGTCATCCGGACTGACAACCGAGCTTTTGAGTAGAATTGTTTCTGAAAACACGTAAAAGACCGGATGATTTTGTTATTAATTTGGTTTGACAGCCAATCAGCGCCAAGTAATATAAAACAAGAAAAAATCTTCAAATAGGGTTAAGCCTACCAAATTCGTCAATTTTCGTTTGAAATTCAACACTTTAAATGTTAATTATTTAATGTTTTTTTTATAATTTATAATGATTAATTGTGCATTTTCAATTTCTATTTTGTTTCCCACAAATTAAACTATAAATTATAAATAAATAAAATAAAATTTAAATACAATAGAGCTAGTATTTTGTTTTTATCAAATAATTAGTCATAATAACTATTATGATTTGTGAATTATGAATATATATAATAATTAATTTATTATTAATATATATTGTTAATATTGTTTTTTATGTTGTGTGCTAGAAGATGCAAATTTGTTCCACTGATCTATATAAGAGATCATTGTTTTGATCCTTCTTTGAAAAACATTGGAAAGTCTATTTCGTACCGTATTTTCTAACTTTTTTGTGGATTATCCCGGGGTTGCAAGAAATCTTACGAGAACGGTCCTCTTATACATTAACCGATTTGTGAATTAAACTTTAGTTTCTTATTTTTCTTTTTAATTATAAAAGTATACTTTCAGTATAATACAGATATAACTTTGTTGGCAATTTTGAAATGATAGAAATTTAGATCATATATTTTTGTAAATGAAAACTAAAAACAAATAAATATAAAACTTTACATGGATCTTTAAGTTCCACCATTTTTGTCAAGCGTGCGTAGCGAAGCTCTCCTTAGGCGTAGCAATTCTGGTATCGCTGTCCTCGCCGTCGGCGTTAAACAACGACTTGAATGCTTATACATCATATTTACTTTTAAAATTTCATTTCACATTATTGGTTTTAATATATTAATAGATATTTTTATTTAATTTTATTACTTTGTATCTATAGTTTTCATTAACCTTAGATTTTATTTTAATTTTGGTTTGATGTATGCATCCATGGATTGAGATGAAGGGATGAATAAGGTGAACTTTTGATAAAAACACGTTTTCTCACTTTGTAACATTGTTTATGATTGTGGAAAAAACATGTTTGATAAATGTTATTCATACTTTGTTTTTATGGTCGAGCGTGTAGTGAGGCTCTACATATGCATATCAATTCCGATGTCGTCCTCGACGTCGTCGTCGTTAGAATGCTTATATATCATCTATGCTTTTAAAATTTAATTTCCTATAGGCTTGATTATTTGTTTTAATATGTTAAGTGATATTTTTATTTAATTTTATAACTTTTTATTTATATTTTTCATCAAAGAAACTTAGAATATTTTGGTTTGATTTATGCATTAATGGATTGGAAATAAAACATACAAAACAGTCTCAGGTGAATTTTTAATTAAAATATGTTTGCTCACTTTGTAACACCATTTTTTGATTGACATTACTGATTGCTGAGATAAAAATATTGTTGATAATTTTTTTTGATATGTTTTTTTTTATGCATCAATGGATCGAAAATGGAGGTTACATAAATAGTCTCTGTAGTGAATTTTTATGTATTTTATATGACCATTTTTTATTTACATTTCTGATTGGGGAGATTGAAAATGTTTATGATAAAAACTTTTTTCATACTTTGGTTTTAAATATGCATCTATGGATTGGAAATGAAGTATACATGAATGTTCTCCAGATGTGAAATTTTGATTAAATGATGTTTCCTCAAACATGGAAATATTTTTTTAAAGTTACTGAATCAATGGTTGAGATATTTGAACTATTCGGTTGGTGGATCACTAGTTAACATCTGGTGTGAATCACAGCAAAGCGAAGTTGCCCTTTTCAGCTGTTTGTTTAGTAAATGTTTCCTCCAATGTAACTTGAACCAAAAACTAATACCATTCAAAAAAATTGTAAATGTTTACTTTATTTTATACTTAATTATGATTTAATAAACATGTATAAATATTTTTGATTTAACTTTTCTAATTAAGCTTTTACCAAGTAAATTATATATAAGTAATATAAAAAAGTATTTTTTTATTATAAGTTATAAGTAGAAGATAAAAAAAATAAAAATTGAACTGAATCAATTTTGCTTAACTTATTACTTATCATAGTTTTTAAATAACCAACCATAAACATTCATTCTATCATTTTAAGATAGTACTTATCAACAAAATGACTTACAAAACATTGTGAAACTTTTTGTTAATTAAAATTATTAAGTACATGAGAAAAAACAGTAAAATCCAGAGGAATTTGATAAGCTTTGACTCCCACATAGGACCGAGTTTCATGAGCTCTTATTTTATCTTCCTTTGTCACTATGGTTGTAATTCATTCACTCCCTTTTAATCATTACTTTTCTAAACATTTTGGTTAATCCTGAATTTTATGATAAATTTGCCCAGTCTAAGAACTCCTAAAATGTCTATTATTTAAAAAAGTATAAATTAAAAAGGTCCTCCAGGTATTCTACCATAGAAGAATCTCAAGTTCTTTCATTTGTTTTAAATAAACTTGTCTCTAAACCTTCAAATAAAAATCTCGGTTAACCATGAATTTCAAGTGTTTTATAAAATGTATGGTTTAATATTATAAGTAAATATTGAATTAAGAAAAATGTCTTTATATATACCATGCAAACTTTTCTGTAAAAGTAAGTTTTTATTATTTTGAAAAAAATGCAACAACAATCAGAGGTCACATACAGAGCTGGTTTTTCAAACACAGTTTAATAATAAATATTCTTCGATATATTATTTTGTTAATTGATGTGAAGCATTTGGAAACCATATTCATTTTTTTCAATACAAATTTCGGCCAGACAATGTTTTAAAAGCTACCTTATTTTATAGACAAATTGTATAGGTTTATTTTTTAAATCCAATTGTATATGTAGCCTATATTATTTTACAATCCTTAAATGGATTGACAATAAGCGAGGTAAATTGTATGTTATTTGAATGAGAATTTCCTTCCTTGTGCTATTGTCAAACCATATAATGTTGATGCTGATGCAGTTACATGAAGAGTGTTCTGTCCAAAACTATTGTAGTGATTTTATGTTTGAAAATTGTGTTATATGTATTTCTAAATTTTTAGAATTTGTTTTTGTAATAAATATGTAAATATTTGTGATATAGCATAGCTCTGTATAATCCTGTATAACTCTTAGGGGTCGTTCCGTTTATGTGAAAAGTGTGTTTGTAATGCTTTTTCATTATTGTTGAGCAGATACAGCAAAGTTAAGACATAGCAGTTATAATTATTCTAGAGCAGATGAAGAAAAATTGAGACATAGCAAACATCATTATTGATGAACAGATGAAGTAAAGTTGAGACATAGCAAACATCATTATTGTTGAGCAGATGAAGTAAAGTTGAGACATAGCAAACATCATTGTTGTCGAGCAAATGAAGCAAAATTGAGACATAGCCATCACCATTATTTTTGAGAAGATGAAACAAAGTTGAGGTATAGCAGTTACTTTTTGGTTGTCATCACCGAATGTTGAACTTTTTTTTCATGGGTAAAATTAATTCAAACCTGGTACATATGTTTCATAACAATACAAAAAATTTCTGATCTACAAAATCTTTTGTTAAATTTATACTTATTTATTTATGTTTAAGTTTTTGTTTATGGATCAAACCATTTAACACTTGGTACATAGATGCTTCATAACAAGACATGCTAATTTTTCTTGAAAAAATTTTTGTGAAATTTATATTTTGTTGAACTATTTTCATTTCATTTTAAACCAAATGTCAGTTTTTATTTGTAGGGTTATAAATAATTTGACTAAACAAAAGTTGTTCATTACCACTTTGTAATCAATGTAGCCACTAAATAGTGGCTCAAAATTAAAAACAACTTGACAGATAAGGCACAACCAGTAATTATACTATTTGAAATCTATGGTTAATTCTTATGTTGCATTTCTTACTAACAAACCTTCTGATTTGGCTACTTTTACACATTAATCCAAGACAAATTATTGTCCAAGGATTTAAACATTTTAAAGAAACACTGAAAGTAGCTTTCATAGTGTTAGGGAAAGTCTAGTTTTTCTGCACTAATGAATTAATATATTTTTAACAGTTTTTAATGCTTTCTAGACATGCCTTAAAGGTATAATAACTAGTTATGCCTAAGCCACCAAGTGGCTTAAATGTCAAGCAATTATTGATTTTTCTAATGTACAAAACAATTTTAAAAATTTAAATAACAATAATAAAAAAAATGTATTTCTTTTAAACTATTACATTGTATTTATACATTCATATTTATTGTTAAATTTTCAAAGTTTGAAGGAAAAAATATTTTAAAAATAAATACTTGAACCTTTTGTGGAATGTGAAACATTTTACAAATTATTTTTGCTCATTTTAAACTTAAATAACCAAAAAACAGCAATTATCTAAAAAGAATTATATTGCATTATATTGAAGTATATTGATTGTTCAGTTCTAAAAATGTAATGCAAAAATATTAAAAAACAAACAAGTTATTAAGGAAATAAAATCTTGAACCTTTTGTTGAATATCCGGATGATGACAACGGAAAAGTAACACCTATGTCTTAACTTTGTTTCACTCGCTCGACAATAATTAACCCATTAACACCATTTTAATGGATGCTATCATTAACATTTATATTTATTTATAGTTCATTAACAAAAACCTTTTCAAAATATGATGTTTCTAAATTTATTGATATACAGTATGTTGTTTTTTAAATAAACACTAAAATAATGTAATTATATTTTCTGAAATTGTATTTTTGTATGCTAGTCAAAACTATAAATAGGCCTTCCTTTTATTTTAGTCTAAAATGCATATCGCTTTGAATGGTATTTAACCCTATAATGCCCGAATTATTTATGTCATAAGATCGTTAACATAACAATGTTTGCATTGAAAATAAGCTTTTTGAAACGTCACTTAAAAGACCCAATGGGCGTTATAAGGTTAAAAGATAAAAATATGATTTTTTTTTTGTGAAATCAGTATTTACTTATTAGAGTCTACATTTTATTCATGATTAATCGAGATTTTTATTTGATGGTTTAAAGAAAAGCTTATTCAGAACAAATGGAAGAACTGTAAATTCTAAGGTAGAATGCCTGAAAGACATGTTTGCTTAAAATTTTCATGGTTAACCAAATGTTTTTTGAAGGTTTAGAGATCATCTTATGGGAAATAAATGAAATAAAAGTGTTAATGTAATAATATATAGCATTATATTAAAACATTACAAACTTTTAGAATTTTTTTAACATACAAACACAGCTTTTCGTGTGTATCATTTACTTGTGCTTGTTTAAATAAACATTTAAAAAAATAATTTAATTACACTCGGGCCTAAATTATTATTTTTTTAACTATTAACTTTGATTAATTTTATTAGTTGAATTAAATATGAAGTAGTTTAATAACTTTATGTTCTTTCTCAAATAGACTAGGCTTTCCTAATTTCTGTTGGGCAGTAAATACACGTTTATAGACTTATTATATTGTTTATGCTAGGCTAATTGAATTACAAATTTTAAAACTCAACAAGTCAGATGTAAAAAATTAATTAAGTTGCATAGATTAGGATATTCATATTTCATTGTCTAAAATGCACTTTAATGTTGAAATTAATTTGTTTAGTAATTTGGTGTTTCAGTATATGCAATATGGTGTTTAGTTTCATAAACTAAGCTGATAGGTCTAATCTCATTACACAATATAGGCCTAAACTATTTCTATTCAAATCCCTAATTTTGACTAATCTATTTGCTTAGTTTAATGTAAAATGTTTTCATAGCTTTTAATTTTTAATTGAATAGCCTAGATTTGTATTAAACAATATGTAACATTTTAATATAGTTCAATGTTGTGTTGTCTAACCTCATGTTAGGCTAGTTGAGTTACTCATTTATGAACCTCAAAAAGTCAAATGTAAAGTAATGAATTAAATTGATTTGTGTTGAAAATAAGCCTAATAGCATATGTAACATCATAACATGGTGTTCAGTTGTAAAAATTAATCTAGTAATTACAATACGCTATTTATACCTCGGCTTAAATTATTTTTCAATAAAACCAACAGTTTTGACTAAATTTGTTGCCTCAGTTTAATAAAAAAAAAAGTTTGAATACCTTCCACTTTCTCTACTGTATGGCCTAGGCATATGATTTGGGTTAGAAAGTTTATGCAAATTCAACAGCTCAATTGTACTGTTTTGATACTGGCTAGATAAAATTCGAGTTTTAATAATTTCAAAAATAAAATGTTCTATGCCTCCAAATGTTTATTCTCAATGTAGAAAACATATGTAGAGAACGAAAGCTATATAGGCCTATATGATTCGCTTTTCTGGCGTTGTTTGTTTATAATGTTTACTTAGAGTATTGAAAAAGATACCTTGATGTTATGTACTAGTAATAATAGTATTTAGGAATTTTAATTAGCAAGTTAAATTAATTTTAACTAATCTCAGCCTTGCTTCACATATCAACATAAATATTATCACCCACATAAAGTTGTGTACCCAAAGGATATGCAGCCGACATATCACTTCCTTCAAGCATTGGTAAGCTTAGCATATGAGATTTTAAGGGAAGACAGCCACATGAAATTTCAAAATGAATAGCTTGGATGATATTTTTTTCTGCATCATTAATCTCAAGATGACCTTCGCATCCATTAGGCCATCATAGGAAATTTATTTTGTTGTCAAAAAAAATAAAGAAACTAAACCGATATTTTTTTTGGGAATGCTACAATTGGTTTATTTGAAGTGGTGTTTTTCTCAACCAATCCTAAACCAATTATATATAGTTGATGAAAAATCAAATCAACCAATCAGAAATCATTTTTACAATAGTGTTTCAACAGTCAATCAAAAATATTTTAAGATAAGTAATTCTAGTATTCATTCATTAGCCATTAGAAACATTAATTGTTGTTACATACTATTTGTTTGTTTTTTAAGGTATTTATTATAAAATGGTTAACTAAATTCTTGTAGTGAGTTTTTTTCCCATTAACCAATTTTAAAATGATCAAATCATTTCATATCTTAAACATTTTTTCAGAGTCACAATTCAATCCAATCGACAGCAAACAATGATGATGGTGATGATACGTGCATTCTTGTTGTAGGAGAGGAACAGAATTGTCATCCCTTGCCTATTCTTCCCAGCTTATATTCAATGTTTTTATTTATGGTTTGTTCAAATTATTTATCTTTTAGTTTTTATTATTCTTTTTGATGCAATAAATCACATTTGTGAAAAGATTACTTGCATGAATTTTTTTATAGATTGCTAGATAATATACATAAACTAGAGAGGTAAATTTACTCTTTAAAGTTTAATTTAATATTTTAAAATATAATAATGTTATTAAACTGTTGAATTTTTTAGAATCTTAGAATTTTTTCACAATAATTGAATTTTTGTTATTAGCAATATTCATTTGAAATCAAGTATAGAGATTTTGATATAAAATATATTTTCTTTTAGATTTAATCAAAGTTCTTTATTTTCAGTTGTTGTTACTTATTGCAGCGTTCACTGCTCCAATCTTCTATCATGAACCAGTCTTTAAAGGATTGACAACATTCTCCGTTTTACTATATCTTCATATCTCAATTTGGCTGAAAATATCTGTAAGTAGTCAAGTTATGAAATTCTAATTTGATAAGTTCTTAAATGTTCTTGTTGCATTTGATCATGCTAGCAATAGCCATCAATGACTAATTGTAACAAACTTTGGCAGCACTGCCAAGTTTATTTCCTCCAACAAAATTTGGCATTAGCTCACTTCATGGGTGGAGATGAATTTGTTCTCAAACAATTATAATAGGCTTCATTGTTTCAAACTAATATTAAAAACATTAAAAATGAGTAAATTATGTAGAACAAATATTTGTTTTTGTTGATTGAATATAGAATGTTTCTTTTAGTTTGACATTTCTCTTATACTTCTTTTCAAATTCTTTTTACCATTAAATTAAAAATATAATCTTATGTTTCAGATTGTTACATGGTATGTTAAAAGACAACACACAAAATCAAGATTGCTCGGTTATCATGAATTTTATAACTCAACAAAATATCTTCATAAGATTACTTTTCATATTTTTACTGCAGGTAAATATGATTTCTTTTAATGACCAGCTAATAATTTTTAGATGTTTATTTATAATTTCTTTAAGTGGACCATAATGTCTAATAGTCTTTTTTTTACATTTGATTTGATTTTTTTGTGAAAATTAATGTTTTTAATAGTTAACATAAATTTTTTTAAGCTATAAATTTTTCTATAGGTAACATTTTTCTAATCTTGCTTGGAGGGTTAACGCACGACTTCTGTCTCGGAGATTCTGTCTCGTCTTGTAGCATTTCGATCCCTCTCTCGCCTGTCAACTATCAACAGATTATTTTTTGCCTAGAAGTCATTGTCAGTTCTCCACTTCTGGTGAAATACATCTACGAAGTAGTGAAGTTCAATATGCGAAAAGATTATCCCGATGTCATGGCTCAAGATCTAAACTTCACCACTGACCATTTAAATGAAAATGGCTTCATTGGTTTTCGGTAAGTCTCCAAAAATGAATCTATAACATTATTTATGGGTCTGATGAGTGTTTTAATGTATGGACATTTAAATAAATGAATGCCTTGCAACCCTTGTCTGATCATCCAATGCATAATTTCAATTATGTTTTGTAGACTATTGGATTTGTTTTGAATCTGGCTCTTTCTTTTTTGTTTTCATCTTTAAGAAAGAAAAATATTTGGCTTTATGTTTTTATTGTGTTGAAAATTATCTAATTTTTTATCTTACTTCCATCAATAAATATTTCCTCCTACTTCCGAATAATAGTTACCCACTTGGGTAATAGGATTTGTTGGCATGTTGTGACCATATTTTTTTAACTTTTAAGAGTGAATATTGGAATGTTTCAACATAATAATTTGGTGCCACTGAAGAATTTCTGGTTGCAGGCCATACCTAATAACCCATCAATTAACTAAAAGTTTTTCATCCATTGCAGGGGCCCGAGTATGAATGAGAGAGTAATGGAACGTCAAGCCAACCTGATTCTCTCTCTGCAACATCGCAACAATATTTTGTGCCAACAAGTTTATCTTCTTGCCGAACAAATCCAAACTCATCAAAGTAGCTGAAAAGTTGCCATTTTCAGTTTTATTTGTTTGAATTTTTTTTAAATTTCTAATTTTCTGGACAGAATTATGATTTTTAGCAAGTAATTTTTTAATGATTAAATTGATTTCTGAATTGTATATTTTAGCGGAACTCTTTTAAGTTTAAGTTAGCACATAGTGGGAAAACTAAAAATAGTTTGTTCATTCTATTTGTATATGTTTTGAAAGTAAGATTTTTCTAAAACTTGTTTAAAATAGTATAATGGATAGTGTTATATTTTTATTATTCAATCCTATTTTTCTATGATGTGAAAAATTTGATAGTTTTATATAGTTTTTAAAATGACTAACTGTTTTGTTATTAATGCCGTTTATAACTATTCAACAAATGTTATTTTATTTACATCATATTTTTTTGTTATTTGAACTAAATGAAACAAAATATTTGATTGTACTTATTGACTATTTACTTTTAATTTTTAATATTACTGTAGTAGCTAATCTAAGAATAGGAGTTGAAGAAATCATGTGAATGTTTAACCCAATGTGACAAATGATTTTTTTAAATCCAGAGAGTCCAATACATTTTGATAAATTGACCCCTTTAGCATAATAAGCATAGCAGGCTAATGATATAAATTTAGTTTTTTAAATGTGATTATTTAATGCTAACTAACTGTTCAATAAATTATTAATTGTTTAATATACTTATTAGACAGAAGATGTTCATGAAGTATTATATATAAGTAAATATGTATGCTCAACTAAAGAAAAATAAGCTATATTAAAAATATTTTTTTCTTAAAATTGAAAATTAGTATGGCGAGTTCTTGGATTGATTGATCTTATTTGGCACATTGGTTTAAACTCTTAACGGACTAACTCGAGATATCTTGTTTATTTTTTAACAAATCCAGACTTACCACGAGATAGCTTGTGTAAAAGTTAAATGAGAATTTTATTCTCTCTCCCTCATATAATTAATCATTATTTCGAGTTTAAATCAACTTTTATATGATCTAAACATCTTATATTTTCATTTTATTAAAATGAAAGAATTCGTTCCAATTTGGCATGCAATGAGCACACAAATTGTTCTGTTACAAAAATGTGATGCTCAATAAATTGAAACCACTGTACTGTGACACTGAATAAATTTATACCAGTGTAGCACAATAGGGGTTGTATACCATTGTTGGAGTGACTAGTTCAAAGAGTTATTCGCCTTGATTCTAACCATTAAGAGAGATCACTGCAAGATATTTGTGGGGGACACAAATTTCCCTGGTCATTTGAAGTATAGAAACTGGATTGGAAATTCTTTAATGACCTCAGCCTTTAATTACATAAGCTGGTGGTGTTAAACACGCTCATTGCAGCAATGCATTTAAATCCAACCTCTGCTTATCAATAAAGTGATAAATAATCTTGGGTTGCGTTGCTGTACTTTAGTTAAAACTTTTTCACAATCTATAATCAACCTGACGACTAACAAATTGATAGCTCTACAGTACTTATTCTGTAATTCATCCACAATGTGGAAGAATTTAGTTATTTTCTAGGTAAAGTTTGAGTTTATTCATATTTTCTAACAAGATCTTTAGAGTAGGAATTACTAGTCTTCAATTTGATTAAACATTTTTTTTTTTTTTTTTTTTTTTTTTTTTTTTTTATATA